>OY978218.1:29749245-29853985 GCA_963854785.1 Vaccinium vitis-idaea
AGGGTCCATGCGGGAAATCTTCAAAAAAAAATACCGGGAAGGGCTTGATCCAAGCAGTTTTTCGCAAAACTGTAAATGTACAATTTTTGCGAAAAACTGCTTGGATCAAGCCCTTCCCGGTATTTTTTTTTGAAGATTTCCCGCGGGGACCTTGGAAAACACCTTTTGAACACATTGGACGGCTCGGATTTCCCAAAAATAATTTTTAAAAGCATCAAAACACCGAAAAACCCTTCAATCCGGGAAATCCGGAATCCTTGACAGGATAATTCGTGTATATATATATATATATATATATATATAGAGGCCCGATCTAGTCCGGGAGTCCCGGATCCGGGACTCCACCTTCCCGATATTTTTTTGACGATCCGAACCGTCCAATGTGTTCAAAAGGTGTTTTCCAAGGCCTACGCGGGAAATCTTCAAAAAAAAACACCGGGAAGGGCTTGATCCAAGCGGTTTTCGCAAAACTGTAAATATGCAATTTTTGCGAAAAACTGCTTGGATCAAGCCCTTCCCGGTATTTTTTTTCAAAGATTTCCCGCGTAGGCCTTGGAAAACACCTTTTGAACACATTGGACAGCTCGGATCGTCAAAAAAATATCGGGAAAAGCATCAAAACGCTTCAATCCGGGAAATCCGGGATCCTTGATAGGATAATTCGTGTATATATATATATATATATATATATATATATATATATATATATATATATATATATATACATGTTAAAATAAGTAAGTAATAACTATAATCAAAGTCGATTTGGGTTAAAATGGAGAGGGGGAAAATACTACCCGCACCTCAGGTCCCCAATTGCTTATCCGATTGGATATTACCCACTCGGATCGGGGAGGTGGTAACGGGGCTGAAGTAATTTGTTAATTGTCATCCCTAGTCACGTGCGTGAGCTTGAAAGCAAATAAGCATGTAAAAATTGTCCTCTCAAATTCATCTCAAATCATAGAAGTTCGCGAGGAAAATTTGAAAATAGAACTTGAGAGTAGGAACGCAAGCAGTGTCGGACACGAGATATCAGGAAGTTGAGTGCCTGCTGTCACACCGTAAAAGAGTGTCGTTTTTTGGTCAAGCAAGGTACTTTAGTAAATGCAACCTTCTGGGTTCCATTTCTGGGTCTCACACAAACGATCTGAACCATTTAATAATTTAAAAAATAACGGTATTCAAGTGATATTGGAGAAAATCAGGCCCCGATACTTGTAATTGATCTAATTTTTAATTTTCTTTCAAAATTCAGGACCTTATTACTTGAAAGAATCTTCAAAAAATATTATACAATTATGTGCATAGTAACCCGCTAATCTGAATCTTTGGTGTCGTAGGGTCGTTGAGAAAAGAATTCGGTAAAACAATTATCTTGTTCGGACCGTCTACAAAGAACTAACACCCGCCAAAACCCTCAGTTCATCAAACTAAATGCGTACATGCTCACAAATCTCTCTTTATCCCATGTCAAGCAACCAAATGAAGAGACCTCAACGGCTCAAACGGGTCCTCAAATCCAACGACACAATCGAAACAAGAAAGTCCAATGACGATCACAAATCTCAAACGTCTGTGATCACCAAATCATCCACCATTAGGGCCAAAACCAAACCCAATGCCAAACCCCAATCACATTTTCGAACCCATTTCGATTCCATCTCAATACCACATCTTCTATCGAACCCAGTCATCTTGGCTCGTGATTTCTACCAAATCGACGCTCTGGAGCTCGCGCCACTTCTTCTGGGAAAGTACCTTAGGAGGGACGATGTTGTTCTTCAGATTACTGAGGTAACAAAATAGGGTGTTTGATGAAAGTCCTCAAATGAGAGCACTTTCTAAGAGGCCTCCCAAACAAGCATAATGTGATAAGGAGAATGTGAAAAGGGGATAAGTAGTCACCCAAACAGCGTCGAACTAACAACCGAAAAAATTCTCACCAAGTCAAACATCTCAAACAAAACAGGTCCTCAAATCCACTGAATACTGTTGTAAAAGAAAGACTCAAATGACGATCACAAAGCTCAAATTAAACAGTGACAACATTATGCAGCAACAAACAGTTAATTTCCAATTATCCTCTTCCCATACTTACAAACAGTAAACATTCTTTGTAAGGACATATCTGGTATCCCCCTCATCTGTACCCACTTAATTTTTGTTTCTTTTGTCTTTCATAATTTGTATCCAGAGAACAGTGTATGGGTGACTGTATTTTCTAAAAATATAATTAAAAAGGTTGTTAATTACCTACGTTCCTTCGTGTGTTTTTTGTTTTCTCAAAAGCTCTGCATAAAGCAACTCATTCCACGAGTCGGGCACACCAGGGATGCACCAATGGCTGCAGTCTTGGACCATCAACGGCGTTTTCCTTTCCTCTTCGGACAAAGTTTGCTTCCGGTAGATCGAAGGGTGTCCATCCGATCGATAATCCGTCATTTCCGTAATATTCAAGTACGAGACAGGGGTTTTCATTCCTCTAAATACTCTATCCAATACTTCCAGTTTGGGCAGATACAACGACAGGTCGGTCTTGTTTTTTATAGACTTGTTATTGTCGTGGTGACATTGTCCGCCGGAGTTCCATTGTCCACCGCTGTTGAGTGACAATCAAAACAGAGGACATTTTTAGTTTGCATTTCAAGTCCTTAAGCATCAATAGTGAACTAACTATAAGAGCAAATTCCAGTGTCATTGGCTTAAGGATATTTTGGTTTTGTCTTCATTCAATGTTTTTTCTTTTACGTTTGTTAGTTTTGCATCAAAATTTTTTTGATTATAGGTTCGTCTCGACGAGAGGAATCGAAATCAGAATTGGGTAAAATTATGACTTTTACCCAAAAGTACGCAAAATTAAAAAATGCAAAAAAAAAAAAAAAAAGGAGAAAGATAAAACCAAAAAATCCTTAAGTCAATGGTACTCGAAGGGGCTCTAACTACAAGTTTAGGCAGGAAACGATACATGAATTGTCAGTTTCTTTCACCTAACAACAGAAGGAAAGTAACGGGGAGAAAACTGAGTAATCAGTACCTGAAATGAGAGGGTGAATAGCCTCTGAAGAGAACCATAGTCTTCATTGGATCTATATTGGTATCAACCCATCTTCCCCATGTTGTTAAAGCTCTCCGAAATGCCTCAAGAACGTTCAATTTAGTGTAGACATGGCTGCCCTCTTGGTAATAGTTTTCCCTGCAATCTTCAAACTTGTCAATTCTTGCCAATAACTAATTTACCTAAAATTTGCAAAAGGCTCATGCCTATTCTTCAATTTTATCACTTTACCCTTTGGAAGTTTTCTCATGAGTCCACCAATGTCCGGTGTTAAAGATTAAGATATCCGCACTTCTGTACTCATCAGCCAACTTCGATATCATATCAAGCCGAAGAGTTTCCTTCTTTGATCCGTTTTTATCCAGTGTTTCCCATTCTTGAACTAAGAATGGAGACACAAAGAGCTCTATAGTGCAGCCATAATCCTAAGTAAGCAAAGGGATTTCACTAAATTAAAAAGAGAAATGAGATACAATGGAAGGGGGAAAAAAGCCTATCTTATTAGTATGTATATTGTACAAAGAGAGGAGATCTTTTCATAACTTACTTTGAATACAAATGAAGAAGATGCTTCCGCGCGAAAGTTGTGCCTACCATTGGCTTCGTAAACGTTGCTTTGATTTTTTACGGAGTTTCTGAGAATACAAACTAGAGATTCCCACATATTCGTATTGAGAGAATCGCCAACGAAAACTAATCTTTTTCCTCTTAACAATTCTAACATGTGTCTTCCATTCAATCTGCATATGCAAAGTTTTGTGAATCTGCATATGTTTTGTCAATCTGAATCTGCATATGCAGAGTTCATATGCAAAGTTCTGTCAATCTACATATGCAAAGTTTTGTCAATCTGCATATGTTTTGTCAATCTGAATCTGCTTATGCAACGTGCCTCAATAGCAGAGCAGAGAATGCCCATACCCTAGCTGACGCAGCGGAATTCACGAAACCAGTTAGCGTACTAATTCAAACGAAGATAAATCTCGAATACTCGAGAGTTATTGAATCCACAAGAAGAATGAGATTAACTCATAATTATTTATCGATTAAAAAGCTCCTAAATAATAGAGATTACACGCCCTTTTATGGGGAAACCAAGCAAATCCTAACAAATACTACTAAAAAAATAAAATATCCCAAAAATTGGGGAAACTCCCGAAATTGAAAACTAGAAAGAAAAATAAGAAATTCCCAATTGGAAACAACGTAAACGGATTTACACGCTAAGTGTAATTCATAATCTAATTATTACCTAAAATAGCAAAATTACTAAATTGAAGGCCTAAACGAATGAATTTGGCCGAATTCCACCATCAATCACGACTTAGAGTCGTGGGTATTGACCGCAGCTCGATTCTGTTTCAGCCCACCAAGTTTGGGCCTATTCCGGGTTCGTCGATAAATTGCCGAAATTGGCAATTTCAATTAAGAGTTGTTTGGGCCTCCTAGGCTTCGACCGGTCCAAGTGATCATAGAACTGGGCCGCTACTTGTTCTGCGTCACTAGCTTAGACCGAAAAGTGTTAGGAACATGCCTTGAATTATTATTATTTTTTTGGATATTTCCATGTAAGTTTTATATTTCTATGGCTATGACTGTTTTATTTTTGGACAGTTCCTATTGTGTTTAGACTCCATATGAGTACATCTGGCTTCGTGTATCGTAGAACCAAGTATATCTTGATGTTCTTGTTCTTTCGCCTTTTGTTTACCCACTTTACTTTTCTCATAACTTGACATTAAAGGGGGTGTGTTAAAATCCCAAGAGAAAAAAACCTATAAATCCATATTTAAATGAACCTCCAAAGGAGCAGGAAATCCAACCACCAATATTATTGAACAAAAACCAGAAACTGAAATGTCATCAAATCAATTAGAATAGTGAAATTTGGCCCAAAAAAAAAAATAAAACCTGAACCCATTCAATACGGTTGAAAGATAGGAGCCAATTTCAAAGATCGAAATACTATGAATAAAAAATAGAAAAATATTTTTAAAAGCCAATACAATAATATTTTAAAAGCCCACGCAACGATTTAAAAAGAAATTATATTAAAAATATTGTTATCCTTTTTCTTTTATAAAAAAAATGTTATCCTAAAACTATATATGTCCACCACTACGTTTTTCATGAATTTTATTTTTATTCGATCTCGTTTAGCCCTTTGACATCTTCTCTAGAAAGAATTTCAAAACCAAATTCTTTAGCCTAAGATTGCTTATCCGGCAAATAAGCTAAGACCCCTTATAACGTATCCACCTTTTATCCATCCTTATTTCTTATTCGCCCGCAAACGAGTCGTTAAGGTCTAAGATGGGGAAAAGAAACTAAACTACATACTTTGACATCAATACAAACTCTTTCTTTATTCGAACAAAACCTATTGATTATTGAGCAACCAATATGCAACGAATATACAATGGAGTTATTTCTTCTAAGCACAGCTTTAGATCTCACGATGACTATAAATCATTTCGGAAATCGACGACATTTCCAAATTTTTTAAAAAATAATTATCTTTTTCATTTCACAGAGCAAAAGAAACTTCAAAATCTGAGTACCATTACCTAATTGTGTCAAGTGTTGAACAAAATAAGAAATCCCACAATTTATCATCTTTTTGACAGATTAATTCAACTTGTACTCATGTTGCCAATGTTAACATCTACAACACAGCATGCTTTTTCAGCTTTCAAGATAGGGAAAACTAGATTTTGCACTAGGATAGAAGGTGAAGTTTTTACAAGATTTTTCAATCATGAACATTAAGGAAGATATTGCTAGAGATTTTGATGTTGATTCCATTATTGATGCATTTAACAACAAGAAAGAGAGCCCGAGCAAAATCCAAGATGCCTCGACGTGCATATGAAAAATATCGTTGGGGTCATATAATATTAGTATGCTTTTTCTTTTTTCTTTTTTTTTTGAACTCGACAAATTTTCATGGTACAATTTATCTTTTCATTTTGTTTTTAATGTATATGTTCACCAACACCAAGCTAAAATTCTAGTTCCGACTCTGATTTGAGCAAACTCTGATTGATCGCTTGAAATTGAGAAAGATGTTTCAGAAAAACAAAACATAGTACAAAAAATTCACAAATATGTAAAATAATTACATAAAAAAAACCTCAAGGGGTTAGCAAAGTGGGCATGAGAAAACAATAAGTGTTTGATCATGTGGTCACATGTTCGAATTCCGAGGAGGCCAACCATCCCAAACCTTGAGGTCACTAGGGGTTATACCCGGTTGACGGTCGTTACCTTCAGGACCCCAGAATTATTCGAGGTGCACGCAAGCTAGCCCAAACATCCGGTGATAAAAAATAATAATAATAATAACATAAAAATAGTACAGGATGAATATTGTCTTCGTACCTTGGGAGACTGCAACCAATTGGCTTCCATTTGAGTTTATAGTAATCAATATCAGGCCTACCATTGACAAAACAATTGAATTGCTCATCAATAATTGAACATGACCCAGGTTCATAAAGAGGATACGATTCATCTCTCACCCATTCTCCATCAAACAAATCACAATTCGTCAGCTTTTCCACCAAATTCTCACTCCCCTGTTTCTTCAGAACCGAAGAACCAAAATTAGGAAGGAGTAAACTTACCCCCCTGTTTGAGGAAGGAGTAAAGACTAAGAACACGGTGAAAGCGACGAAAGCAAACACGAAACCGTAGTAGAAACCATAGGTTCTTTTGGTTTTGGGGAGAGAGAAGAGGGTTTTGAGTTGTGAGATCAGACGTCGGCCATTGATGGATGGTTCTTCTGCTGCATCCGCCATTAGGGATTGGCTTTTTGTTTCTGTATTTCTGCAATGTATTGAAAATTCACTGGAGTTGGAGTTGGAAGTGAACTTTAGAAAATGGTCACATGTTTGAACTCTGGAAGAGAGAGATATGCTGCGAGGCCTCCACAAGGTGATTGTCTGTATAAGCATAGAAGGCCCTGTTTGGCTGGGGGAATTGTGGCCGGATATAACAAGCCCCCCTTAGCAATCCCGGTCCCACCCCATCTTCACTCTTTGGCAAGGTTTTCTCCCACCCGGATTTGTTTACTGTTGGGAGATGCAATCCACCTGCGGGTGAATTTGCTAACGACGGCCTCACCCCTGTTGTTAGCTAATCCGGGCGTTGTTGTACCAAACTGCCCCTCCAAATCCACCCCCTGTCGTTACCCAGCAACAGCAAAACTCAAAACCAAAACACTAGTGAAGAAGAGAGGAAATCAACAGATCGCAAAAAAATCCATCAACTGCAAAACCCAAAACGTATTACGCGATGAATTTTCAATTTCATCAACAAATCGCAAAAAAATGGCCATTCCGGTGGGTTTCGGACATTACCGGCGAGTTCCGGCTGATGGGTTTTGTATGTTCCAGATCGCAAAAAATCAGAGAAGGAACATCGTTTGTCGACTCGCTTGAAGATGCTGTTCAAATAAATCTCACTTGAAGATGTATTGTTGGTCAATCTCGCTTGAAGAGGCCTTCCATGGCAATTTATCGAGCTGGGGAAATTCCGGACCAGACCATGCAGAATATGAGAGAGAGAGAGAGAGGAGGAGAAAAAAAAGGGGAAAAAGGATCGGTTCAAAATGGACGGCCGACCAAGTGTATATTTTTGCAAATTTTGGTATTGAAGAAAAGCAACCAGTTGCTTATTGTTTTTTATGGATCTCCTGAATATTGTTTTTTAGAAATATTCCAATTATTTTTTTCGGAAATAATTTTTGGAAATGTTATTTTTTAATATATAATATAGTTTAAATAAATTTATGTATATTATTCCAATTATTATATATTTATTATGTATTTATTCTAATTATAATAAAATTAATCCCCTGTATTTATTCTAATTATAATAAAATTAATCCACTTTATCAATTAAATTAATAAACTAGGGGCAATTTAGTCATTTGCCCATTTATCCACCCTCCAAATCTCCCTTCTCAACAAATCATCCAAACACCTCATTATAAATCCACCATTCTTAAGAGGTGGGCATGCTCTCATTACAAATTCACCCTCAAATCTGCCCTCATTACAAATTCATTCAAAATCAAATCCACCAGCCAAACGCACCGTAAGGGCGGTGCGGAAATAACTTCCCAATTCAATATCGGTAATGACTTTTATGACGCAAGTGGAGTGATAGTCTTTTGTTTTTGTTGAACGCTCCATAGTCTATACTGAAATAGAGAGATGTGCGGCGAGGCCTCCCTAAGGTGAGTGTCTATATAAGCATATAGGGAACGTGCGAAAATAACTTCCCAATCCAATATCGGTTTCATGACGTAAGTTGAGTGATAGCTCAGTGGTAGGCATCATATACTCCTGTGTATGTAAGTGGGTTTTTAATCTCACTAATTGCAACCAACATTACTGACCATCACCGAGAAAAAATAAATTATTTTTTAATTCAAATGTAATTATGATATTTTCCTTTTACTTGTTTAATATTTGTATTCAAATATAGTTATAAAGTCACATGAACAAACACAAGTTAACTGTGCTTTTACTTGTTTAATATTCTGTTCAATCATTTTGTCAAATCCTCATCTCTATTTTGCATTGGCCCTAGCCTTAAACATACCCGTCTATTATTACATTATTGTTGATTACATTTAAAAAGGGTTGATTACCTTTATGATTTCTAATCAACACATTTCTGTTTCTGTAAGAAAAGTTTAAAGTGTTTACCTATCTTCAAGGGCCAATAAATGAATTCTTAAAATTTTTGTGCTGCAAAGTGCAATTTCGGCTATTTTTACAACACATTGTATGTACTCCACCTACAAGTATGTTGTTTCCACACAATTTCACACAAATATATGATGGAAAAAGTCTTTGAAGTATCACGTGACAGTGCTCCAAGAACATTGAATAACCAAAACATGACAGGTCATGTGAGCCTCTACACATTTTCTTAAAAGGAGATCTAGTAGTTCGTACAAAAATGGTCTCTCAGTTGTACTTTCAGTAAAAGCAATAAGGAAATGCTAATAATATTAATAGTAAAGGGATAATAAGGACATTTCCGAAGTACCAAAAAAAAAAAAAAAAGGGATAATAAGGATATGGGCGACACTTTTGCAAATGTAAGGACAAAGGAGAAGTAGATATAATAAGAAGAAGAAGAAGAAATTAAAAAATGGCCATATAAAAACAAGGAAAATTCTAAAATCAGTCAATTGAACTGACAATAAAACAATTTTTTAACTGGTAAGAGTACAAAAATATACTCTTACCGGTCAAAGAATTATTTTATTGTCAGTCTAAGTGGATTGGCAATAGAAGGACCGTAAAAACAAAAAATTGAAAGAGCTTGAGGGGGGTTAAATGGTGGTTAGATAACTTTGGCAAATACCATACATCATAATGCTGCAGATATATATGTAAGGAACATGAATTGATACTCTGATACTACGAAGCAAAAAATTGCAATTCAAGAACAGAAATAGATAATCAAAGAGCCATGACAAGTAGGGCCGTAATCAGTCCAGTTAGGTCCGGTTTTCGTTATTTTCACACACCGAACCGAACTTTTCGATTTATAAGTGTCTAAATAGAAACCAAACCATTTCATATTCGGTTTGATGTCGTTTGGTTTGACCGGTTTTTTCGATGTTTTCAGTTTGGGTCGAAAAGGGTAATTGGGCCTGGATCACTGGCTATTTTCTTTTATTGGCAAAAAATCTATTCACAATGGGCCTTCGGCCTTCAAAGTATAAAAAATACAACTGTAATTCTAACAAAGCCTAAAAAATTCCAAACACTGAAGCCGCCAGGTACCGAATGCCACCAATTTCTTGCATAAGGACTAAAAAATATAAAACAACGAAGACAAAAAGAATCAGAAGAGTAGAGTAACTGTAAAATAGGATTAATGCCATATTCAAAGTTCCCTCCACTTCATCTATGAAACTTCGAATAGATATTCGAGTTGGATGCCCCAACCAATTTTGAGTGCAAATGAACTCGGCACTTTAGGAGAGAGAAGTTCGTCAAGTTTTGAAATAGTCATCACATCTCCGAAAAAATATATTGCATGTTACATACAAGGGCCCAAAAAATTGCAAGGGTGTGTTGTAAAATAAGATTTCTTTCAGCCATATAAAGAAAAGAATGTTGGACAATGGTTGAACCCTCCTAATTTTTTAGGCACATAAGAAAGCATAAAAATAAAAAAAAAAATAAAAAAAAGAGAGAGGAAGTGGTCACATGATAGGAGCTCGAATGGTAGATATTGGACTCTTGTACAGGATTTATACCAGACCCATTGTTATCTGCAATTGGATCTAATAAACCCTGTCTATAAAAAAAGAACAAAAGGAACACTCCCTACTGCCTTAAGCGCAATGGGTCGGGTAGGCGGCAGATTTACCATCTCCCACATCTGCCCGTTCCTTTCGAGGACGGAGTCAGAGAGGGAAAATCAGAGAGGTGTCAAGGTTGGGGAAAATCGAGTCCCCATTCACCATACTAATTTTTAGTAACTTTGTTCTCTTTAAATTGTTTACAAATAGATATAGACGAGTGATGAGAGTTTAAAAAATAGAAACAAAAAAAATAGTGATTTATTATTCAGTGTTTTGATATATATATATACGAAAAACTTCTAATTCACACCTCCCGGAAATAAGAAAAAATGGTTTTTTTTTGTGTTGCAAATTATTTTTGGAAAATCCGATCCGTCCAATGTGTTCAGAAGGTGTTTTCAAGGGCCCACGCGGGAAATCTTCAAAAACAAATACCGGGAAGGGCTTGATCCAAGCAGTTTTCGCAAAAAATGTAAATATATATTTTTTGCGAAAACTGCATGGATCAAGCCCTTCCCGGTATTTTTTTTTGAAGATTTCCCGCATTGACCCTTGAAAACACCTTCTGAACACATTGGACGGATCGGATCGTCAAAAAAATGTTTGGATCATGAGGTCCGGAAATAAAAAGTCCGGATAAGAAGTTTACCCTATATATATATATGTTAAACTAAGTAATAACTATAATCGAAGTCGAATCGGGTTAAAATGGAGCGGGAAAAAAAATACTACCCGCACCTCATGTCCCCAGTTGCTTATCCGATTGGATATTACCCGCTCGGATCGGGGAGGTGGAAACGGGGCTGACGGAGTAATTTGCTACTCCCTAGTCACGTGCGTGAGCTTGAAAGCAAATAACCATGTAAAAATTGTCCTCTCAAATTCATCTCAAATCAAGTTCGCAAGGAAAATTTGAAAATAGAACTTGAGAGTAGGAACGCAAGCAGTGTCGGACACGAGATGTCAGGAAGCCGGGTGCCTGCTGTCACACCGCAAAAGGGTGTCTTTGTGGGGTCAAGCAAGGTACTTTAGTAAATGCAACCTTCTGGGTTCCATTTCTGGGTCTCAAACAAACGATCTGAATCATTTAATAATTTTAAAAATAATGACATTCAAGTGATATTGGAGAAAATTAGGCCCCGATACTTGTAATTGATCTAATTCTTTAAATTTTCATTCAGAATTTAGGACCTTATTATTCGAAAGAATTTTCAAGAAATATTATACAATTGTGTGCACAGCAACCCGCTAATGTGAATCTTTGGTGTCGTAAGGGTCGTTGAGAAAAGAATTCGGTAAAACAACTATCTTGCTCGGACCCTCTACAAAGAACCAACACCTGCCAAAACCCTCAGTTCATCAAACATCCCTAATAAATGCGTACATGCTTACAAATCTCTCTTTATCCCATGTCAAGCAACCAAATGAAGAGACCTCAACGGCTCAAACGGGTCCTCAAATCCTACGAGACAATCGAAACAAGAAAGTCCAACGACGATCACAAATCTCAAACGTCTGTGATCACCAAATCATCCACCATTAGGGCCAAAACCAAACCCAATGCCAAACCCCAATCACATTTTCGAACCCATTTCGATTCCATCTCAATACCACATCTTCTATCGAACCCAGTCATCTTGGCTCGTGATTTCTACCAAATCGACGCTCTGGAGCTCGCGCCACTTCTTCTGGGAAAGTACCTTAGGAGGGACGATGTTGTTCTTCAGATCACTGAGGTAACAAAATAGGGTGTTTGATGAAAGTTCTCAAATGAGTACATTTTCATTCGGGTCAAACTCATATTTTTTGGGTGTCAATCTAGAACTTGCTTTTGGTATCATGAGCCATTTTGACCTGATTGTTTGCTGAGTTTTCCTACCCAAGGTGTTAGCCTAGTTGGACTTCAGGTTTGCTCACTGTTAGGTCTTAGGTCCGAAACTTTTTAGGTAGGGGCGGCTGCCGGATTGTAGTTCAGCACAGCAGTGACAAAAATGTACTTATGGAGTATATAAAACAGTACACGAAATAAAGATATTTATTTTGGTTGAGATTTTATCGGACTTGGTTTATTTTTGTTTTGTTGAGCTATATTATCTACTTATTCCCTAGTCTAATCAAATTTTGAGTTACTTTGGCTTCATACCAGTGATCTGTCACAGAAAATATTACAACAAAATCAAATAATAATAAAATCTGTGTATTTTTTGAAGCCGGCGAACCCCCTCAACTGGGCATTGACCTGGTGGTCAAGATTCAATATCTCTTAGGTGCTATCAACTCTTATTAAGCCAATCTATACGGGGCTTTACTACAGTTTTGGTTGGCTTTCTCGCTGGTGTATGGTGGAATTGGTTCTTAAGATATTACTCAAGGTGCGCATAAGCTGGTCCAAATGGCCTGAACTATCAAAAATATATACTAGGCGTTTGGACGTAATACACTTATTGGGTTTTTTCGGTGTATATTTGGGTTTTAGTGTGATTAGGACAGAGCCGTATGATTTTTGGTGTTAGCTATATTTATTGTTGCTTCATTCCATTTTCATATCAAAGTACTCTGTTGCTCTTTGCTTGTGGATGTAGGCTTTTCGAATGTGACGCTCTAGGTCTGATCCGGTTTGTTAGTGTTATAACAACCAAGATGTAGAGAATAAACAAACCAACAAGTAATCAAAACAACACACAAAGATTGACATGGTTCTGCTTAAGCACAAATCTCCACAAGCAAAGAGCAAGAGATGATTAACTATGAACGAGGAGAGAATACAAAGAGCTGGCTATTCAAGTAACTCTCAATGAAGCACGCAAATTATATTGACGGACAAATCTCTGGTGGAACCTAAAAGGGAGAAACAAACCCTAGTGGAAGCCAAAGAGATAACCACAAAAACCCAAATATAATGCCCCAATTCACAAACAACAAAATCGTAGGAACCCCCAAGGTCCCTATTTATAGATAGTACTGAAAATAAGCCTAAACCGACTTTAAAACGCGTACACTCCGCGCCTGACCATCTGGACGGGCTTGATTCTCGAGTCCCTTCCGAATGGATAAAGCCGCATTCATATTTTCCTGTTTCAGTGATTCCGGTCCTGACCATCGTGAGGTCGGTCTTGACCAGGTTGGTCCGGACTGTCGTGAAGTTGGTCCTAACCAAAAGTACAGAACTGGAATTCAAGGCATAACTCCAACAGTTAGTGTGGGACATTTTGGTTCGATTTGTTTGGTAGGGTATTTTCAATTTGTAGTGGGTTTAAGGGAGGTTTCCATTTGATTGGAAACTGGGATCATAGAGTTTTTAGCCTTTGACAGTTAGAGTTACATAAATTGTTGGCTTGTTGTATTATCCATTTTCAAAGTCAACTTACATTGCTGTTCTTAGCTTGTGATCGTAGGCATTAAGCTGGACTACATTATGCCTTTTTGTGATTGCTCTATTTTTTGTTCTTGTTTTTCATTTCCATCATAAGAGATCTTATGTACTTTAATTTAAGTGTGATACATGTTAATTGTTCTTTTGGTTCCTCGTGTGAATGGGTTTTGGTATTTTGGACAGGTAGAAGCTTATAGACCAAATGATTCAGCTTGTCATGGCCGTTTTGGCATCACAGCTAGAACAGCCCCTGTTGTAAGATATTTTTGCTATTACTTAAAATGCCATCTTTGTGCAGTCTTAATACTTGTATTATGTGTCCAAATGTGGCTTGGTGTGATAATAATAAGGTTGAAATTTGTTTACTCCGGTATTAGAAGGCAAGTGATTTTCTTATTTGGACTGAGATGATAACCTTTCTGATTTCATAGATGTCAAAATGTCCACTTAGATTATCTATAAATTGTCAGTTCTCAAGCATTCTTTTAGTCTATCAAATAGGAACAACTACACCTTTGACAACTGGGAAGGATACAGATGTCCACAAGGAATAAATAGACACATAGGGATTCTCTCAAGCAATGCTTGACTGTTCCCTGGTTGAATTGGTTATCACTTATCAGTGAAGTGTAAATCATTCCTGCCATGAGGAAATCAAAACCATCCCAGTTTCGTGCATTTGGAATTCTGTACTGAATTCACTGGTTTTTGGAGGCCAAACTTACTGATAGAGGAAAATCTGGACTGCACGAAATGTAAAATGTGTTAAGTGGTCACTGGTCAGTCACTGCATGGGATTTACCTGAGAGAGAGAGAGCACCAACTGGTCAGTCAGTTGGTACGCTGAATGTAGCTGTGTTGCATATAATGCTTAATTTGTCAAGTAAATGATGCAAGGGATTTATCCTTGGACTTGGTTATACCAAACACGTGTAGATGATCAATCCCTCACTATATCTCTGTGCATGTGCCAATGTGAAGGTACGTGTCTGAGAGACATTGAAAGGAATTCAATGGGTGTCCTGGTTTTCTTGAGCCCCGGTGACAACAAGGTGTTCGTAGCATGGAGTCATGATATATTCTGGCTCTGTTATAATGAACTTCAGTTAAATCCGTCCATCTCATCCTCATATTAGATGGAAGAGTTTATTCATTGCTGTAGTGGCATGTTTAGTAAATAAAATGTAATTGTTTACAAACTTAGGAAACAGAAATGTTGAGGCTTTGCTTTCAGCTTTATGCGCTGTTTTATAATTGCACTCTTAGACTATTTTGAAGTTTTAAATACACATTGTTGCAGGCTGAGAGACATTGAAAGGAATTCAATGGGTGTCCTGGTTTTCTTGAGCCCCGGTGACAACAAGGTGTTCGTAGCATGGAGTCATGATATATTCTGGCTCTGTTATAATGAACTTCAGTTAAATCCGTCCATCTCATCCTCATATTAGATGGAAGAGTTTATTCATTGCTGTAGTGGCATGTTTAGTAAATAAAATGTAATTGTTTACAAACTTAGGAAACAGAAATGTTGAGGCTTTGCTTTCAGCTTTATGCGCTGTTTTATAATTGCACTCTTAGACTATTTTGAAGTTTTAAATACACATTGTTGCAGGCATATAACAATTGGTTTCTTATGTTTGTGATTAATTTTCTGGTAATAGTTTGGACCTGGGGGGCATGCGTATGTTTATCTTTGCTATGGTCTTCATAGCATGCTCAATGTTGTGGCAGACAAGGAAGGGGCTGGAGCGGCTGTCTTGATTCGCTCCTGTGCTCCCATCAGTGGTAACGATTGCTATTCCTGTAAAATCCATTATTTTGTTTCAGTTTGCTTTTTATTTCAATTTGTACTCTCACATGCCTTGTCATTCATTGCTTTTGACCTTCTGTCTGACTGAGCAGATTTTTCTCTAATTTCAGGGAAAAAAGCAAAATTTTCATTTAGATAAGTTGAAAAATCATGTCTGTTTGGAATTTGAGCAAACAAATGGAAAAGGGATGATATTTATGTAAACCTACCCTAATAAAGCAGGTTTAATTTTTTTGACCATTTTCTGCACTGAATGAGAGCAACATACATTCAAAACTTGAAATTGGTGCTTTATTTTTTATCCCAAAAGTGACACGGCTTTTAGAAAAGGAGTCAAATTAGGGGACGGAGGGCCATGACTTAGGCAGAGAGAGTTGCTCAAATTTTCGACTATTTTCCATGAGGTGGAAAACCTTCCCAATAAAAATGGAAAGCGAAAGAAAAGAGAAAACAGAAGGAAAGAAATGAACATATTGTATTTGCTTCGTCTCACTATCCCAAAAAGCTTGTACAAACACCATTATTCTTTACATTTGAACTGGAAGGGGAACATGGTTGCTGCATTTGAATGCTTATCTGAATTACTATGAATAAATACAGGATTGGATACCATTCAGCAGCGTCGCGGTATGACAAGTGAGAAGCCTGTTCTGCTCGCTGGCCCTGGAAAGGTTAATCATTAGTTTCTTTTTCCATTTTCTTCTTTTTAGTCTTGGAATATGCTAATTGGGTCATCCGTGCACTACCACTAAGAATGCATGTGCACTAGTGATGCTATGGATTCTGAAGGAAGAAAGCAAGGTATTGAACACAAAAATTGAATCGTGTCTCTAGACTTGCCCTTTTTTATTCGTTTCAGATATGATTTGGGGGCATGGTTTAATGGCATAACGTTCCTTGAGTTACTCAATTTCTGGAGGTACATGGGGGCTGCTATTTTGTTGGCAAAACTTTTTGCGAGCAACCAATTTGTGCATATTTTGCCAATTTTAAGTTTTTCTCAAGTCCTTCCCCACCCATACCCCATCAATTGAGGATTACATGGGTAGTGTTATTGTTGATGTGTTGATCAGTTTTAAGACTGAATTTCAACAAATGATGCACACGATAAAGAGCTTTTGAAATGAGGAAACTGGAAAGAATATGTGACGAAATTAAGGTGTTGGAAACATATTTATCAAACAGTCTTTTGAAATGAACTTAACTACTGGAGTCGCATTATTCTTGGTTGAAATGGGAACTCGATCTATGAGTCATGGTAACGAAGGGTCAAAGTCGAGAAATGACATCCTCGTGAACTGGTGGTTGCACCAACAAGGATGTTGAGATGGATATGATGGGGAGACAATAAATGATGGAATGATTGATAACTTCATTTATGGAGTATCTGAGGTTTCACTGACTCAGAATAAGCTGCGATGAATCCATTTGAGATTGCACGGTCTTATGCAATGAATGCCCAAGTCCACACCACACCATTGAAGAGTCGTGATTAGGGTGTAAAACACTAGGAATACAGAAACTCGGTGATAAAAGCTTCATTTATGACCTGGTAATACATGTAGCCCTAATCCCCTGAGAAAGCAAAATGGTGGGAAAAAGGATTGGCGGGGCTTATAGCTAGTGTCATACATTGAAATTTATCTTTGGCATACTTGGATTCACACTTTTGTGGAATATTGCAATGCTCTTTGACAACTATCAAGCAAAGAACATATTTTGTGTCAGAAAAATGTGTTTTTCTTGGATCACTGGAGTAGTGTTTTATATTAAGTTGATTATGGTAATTCACATGATTTTGAATTCATCCCTTTGTTCTTGTAGCTTTCATGACATGCTTTACCAGTTCTCTTTTTGTCTATTCTTTCAATAGCATTATTCGAAAACCATGCTTTCATGCGCCCGTTGGCACTTACATCCTCTACTGTCCTAATATGGATGTACTGTTGGTTTCAACGCCAAATCACAGCCAAACCACAATGCGCTTTTTATATTTAGAAAGAAAAAGGAAGATCAACCAACCTATTGAAGAGCAGTATAGCAGTTTTGTGTCAAGGACAAATAGAAGTAGCCTACCTTGATTATTTTGCACAGGTTCCTTAGACTGGATGGGTTTAATTTTCTATTGCTGTTTCTACTTCCTTTTTCTAGGTTGGTCAAGCACTTGGGATTTCACCAGAATGGTCTACCCATCCTCTTTTTATTCCTGGTAAGTTTTCTATCTCACCGTCCTTCCCTATTGTACGAACTTTATGTGATGTTGATACAACTTTTAATGCCCAGGAGGTTTGGAAATCCTTGATGGGCCGAAGCCAGAAAAGATACTAATTGGTCCTCGTGTGGGCATTGAGTATGCTTCACCTGAGCATATCAGTGCATTATGGAGATTTGCCATTGCTGATACCCCTTGGATAAGTGCCCCAAGAAACACCCTCAGACCACCACCTGAATCTCCTACTGTTGATAGTGGCAGTGGGCATGAGGTTGAGCAAGGAAAAATGATGAAAGAGGTTAAAATACTAAAGAAGAGGAAAACGTAATTTATGGAAATTGTGGAGTTATTTAGGGACAAGAATCCAGACAAGGGAAACAAAACAATTTAACATCATCCATAAGAAAGGAAGGTCATGATGAACTGCAATATCCCTGACCTTTTCCAATGTCATTGCACCTACCAACAAAGCCGAGTTATTTAGATATATTGCGAGTCTGCTGCAACCTAATTCTATTGCCAACCTAGCTAAAGCTGCTACATCGTCTTCATTGACCATAGGGATGTAAGGCGAATCAACTAGACAACCACCGTCCCAATTCAAATGTCTCACTCTCTCTTTCTGTAGCTTCTTGTTCGAGCACCACTTGTTGTACTTCTCGAAACTGAACAATTTATTCATGGGGCATCTATGTATTCACGGGGCATCTATGTCAAGAACAATTGATGTTTGAACAAGATATAGAAAGAGAGAGCATTAGACAGTTGATTAGGGACGTTGGTAATCTTGTTGATTGAGTTGGACTTAGCAGTACATCCAAATAGCCTGGACATCTTGTTGATTGGGTTGGACTCGGCACTCAGCAATTCATCGAAATAACCTGGCTTTGTTTGTAGGAGCATTTACCTTGGAAGAGGTTAGAGATGTTCCAGTTTAACATGGCCTTCCTATTTTGATATTTGTCTCCCCCTCCTTTCCTTCCTACATTGTATCCGATACGATACCATGTACAAGATTTGGTTATGGGTTTTGCATGATGACCACATGCTACTCAAAAATTGAAAGTAATTATTTACTTTTGTGTTGTAAATCATGACCATATGCTCTTTGAAGTAGATTTGTACAGGATTTAATTCTGTGGTTTTGGAAGCATGTATTTATCGGATTAGGGTTCGTGTGAGATTTTTACATAAACAAGTCCGTACAGTGAAAAGGGTGAGAGTGAAGTGTCGTATTTCTTATTGCACAATTCCCCATTGTTCTTCCTTTTCTTGCGAACGTTAGCACACTGCCGAACCACGTATATCTTATGATCTTATTTTTGTGTTTTTTTTTTTTTTGGTAATTAGAAGATTTCATAGAAAATTAACCATAACTGGTCCTGGGATATTTAATCCCTACAACATCATCACGAAGTTGGTTCAACATAAAAGGAGGCCCAAATAAAAATATTACAATAACTAGAATTTAATTGCAAATCGAAAGCATCCTTTGCCAGCATATCTGCACCTCTATTTGCCTCCTGGTGCGCATCTCTGAGACGCAACATTGTCAC
The DNA here is from genome assembly GCA_963854785.1 of Vaccinium vitis-idaea. NCBI lineage: Eukaryota > Viridiplantae > Streptophyta > Magnoliopsida > Ericales > Ericaceae > Vaccinium > Vaccinium vitis-idaea. The sequence continues at coordinate 29,768,591 of OY978218.1, forward strand.
ATTGAGTCATGAGGACTTGCAATCACAAGTAAGAACACTCGAGGGATGAAATATATCACCAATTGTTTTGGTTTTTTTTTTTTTCTTTTCTTTTTTTTTTGGTTTCTTTATTGTTCATGTTTGATTGAAATCTCTTGTTTTCACAAAACAATAATGTGGCAAAAAAAATTTGTTCGATAGGGTTGATAAAGAATTTGTTTGATGTTCAAGTATTCAGTTCCTAGCAAGACAAGAAAACACTTGTACAATATTTATTGGAAAAGTAAACACTTGTTAAAAAAAAAACTAAAGAAATTTTTTTGTTATTGCTTTTTAAAAATACATCTAAATGAGTTTTCATTATATTTCTTGGAAAAGTAGTTTTTCTTTCTCCTAGATTAAGGAGTTAAAAATCACCCAAAGAATAATCCTCTTAAATTTAGACCGTGCAATCAGAATACATACACACGACCTACCTTGGATGGGTTATTTGTAATGCTCTCTCACATGTGGTGGGTCATGTATGTGTAGGTCTCACCTCACGTGAGATGTGTATTATAAATGACAGTTTTATTGAAGATTTTCTATATAGAAAACCAGTAATTCTAATGTTTTTTTTATTATAAATAGCGGTTGTATTCAAGATTTTCTAAATAGAGAACCAGTAATTCTAGTGTTTTTTATTGTAAATAGCGGTTGTATTGAAGATTTTCTAAACAGAGAACCAGTAATTCTAGTGTTTTTTTAATTATATATAGCAGTTGTATTGAAGATTTTCCACGTAGGCATTAGTTTGTTAGCGGTTAAAACATTCCAACCGAATTCCCCGCGAAACAAACTGAATCGTTTGGCTTTTCCCCGTCAGAACAGAGATCTACGGAGAAAGAGGAGAGAGAGAGAGAGAGAGAGACCAAAAGAACAAAGACATTAATCTCTTCTTCTTCTTCTTCTTCTTCTTCTTCTTCTTCTGTCGTCTCTGCGCTGCAAATTCAGCCTCTTACTGCTTTTGTTGGGTCCAAATCTGGTTGCAGCTTTTTGGTACGTGGGATTCTTCCCATTTTCTGTTCTTACCTCCAAAACAATTTTACGACATGGGTTTTATCTGATTTTATTTGTTTTCTATGTTGTTAATTGATCTGATGCCGAATTTTTTCCAGAATTCCATCTATTGTCTGCTTTGTCCTTTTTCTTTTGGTCAAAGAATCTTATCCTGATTCAGGTGGATCAAATTTTATTTGTTTAATTGGCTGTTGTCGTTTATGATTATTAATTTTCTTTTCTTTGTATGAATTTGGTATAGTGACATTGCTTAAATTTACAATTACAAAGAGAAATCACAAATGAAATTTTTTTTTTGGGGGGGGTGAATTCCATGCTTGGGATCACCATCCCCGCATACCATATTTTCTCCTCCCCATTTGGGGATTTCTAAAGTTATTTCGACTTCCAATTTTTTTTCCCACAAATATTTTGGGTTAGTGTATGCGTGAACAGAGTTCTAACCTTGAAGAGATGAATGTACAAAGGATTGCAGGTAGTAATTTTCAGATTGAATTTTTGAAAGAAAAAACAAGATTCTGTGGTGTATAACTGGAAATAACTTGTGAAGAATACCAATATAACTCCAGGATTTTGTAAGATTCACCCCTTAATGCCTCGCGTTGGCATTGGCAGGAATTTGCTTGGATAAATATCTCAAAGAGCCTGTGTGGTATGTGGCTCACTGAGTCTACTTCTTGGAACTTCTGTGCCTGATAGTTGGAACTATGTTCTGCTGCGGAGGCGGAGAAGAGGAAAATGCTGTACCGCCTGTGAGCCAATATACTGCCCCGCCTAGAGCGGGGAATCTTCATGGTGGTGGTATAGTATTGTTCTCTTTCGTTTTCTCGTCCTCTACATACATTGCTTTGCTTTCATTACGTTAGAGGATTTAGCTATCCCCTTCTCGTGTTAATTCTAGCATGCGAAAATTCCTAACCTTCTTAGGCCAAAACATGATAACTAAGGCTGTGATTGATTATGGATCCCTGCAGGATTTACCAAGAAAAAAACAAATTGATAGGGAAAATTTTGTTCACTAGAGTTTCTTCTTGACTGAAGAAACTTCAAGTGAAGACTACACTCGGCTTTTGAGATAGTTTTGAAAATCGATTATCACTAGTGATCATGCGTGTGATTCAATTCTACCCACTTTTCAATTTAGGGAGCGGAAGAGGAGAGCCAAGGAGTTCCGCTACTGTAAGAAGTGGAGCTCCTCAGAAAGTTTTACCAATAGAGACACCGGCTTTCACATTGGCTGAGTTAAATAGATTAACTGGTAACTTTGGCTCAAAAGCTTTAATTGGAGAAGGTTCATACGGGCGCGTATTTTTTGCCAAATTAAGCGATGGCCAGCAGGCTGCCATAAAGAAGCTGGATACAAGTTCTTCACCTGATCCGGAGGATGATTTTGCTAGTCAGGTCAGTCTTTTGATTATTAGTTTACATGAATGTCAATGTTGTCCGACTTAAGGCCATATTTTGATATCCACTTCTTTCATCTTCTTATTTCGTCCTTCGACTCTATGTTTTGTGTTGATTTGATGTGATTGTGCAGCTATCGGTAGTCTCAAGACTTAAGCATGAGAATTTTGCGGAGTTGATGGGATATTGCTTGGAGGCAGACAACAGAATCTTGGTGTATCAATATGCAACAATGGGCTCCTTGCATGACGTATTACATGGTATGTCTTTGTCTCTTGGGCACGACTTCTAATAAAATTAATCCTCTTTCACTTAATTTAATGGTCATGTGCGCCCAAGTTGGCCCGGACATCTGGTTATCAAAAAATTTTTTTTTTTTTGAAATCTCTATTTTTAGTTGTCAGGCTTTGTACTCCAAAGAATTGGCCATCGTCAATAAGGACATTTGACTATGTATGCAGCTTTTGCATCTGGGGTGTGAATTCATTAAAGCACAAATATCACAATTGCTATAGGAATTCCATTTAGATAGCCTGTCCCTTTTGAACAGTCTCAGCAAATCCTCCATCTGTTTATCAAGAATTCGGGGTTTTTTTGGTTTAGCCTCATATTCATCCGATAAGACGGCTTATTTTCGATGTTGTAGGGAGGAAAGGTGTAGAAGGTTCTGAACCAGGTCCTGTTCTTAGTTGGAATCAAAGAGTTAAAATAGCATATGGTGCAGCAAAAGGCCTCGAGTATCTGCACGAAAAGGTTCAGCCCCCTATTTGTCATCGCGACATCAGATCGAGCAACGTCCTACTCTTTGATGATTTTGTGTCCAAGATAGCTGATTTCAGCTTGACAAATCAGTCCCCCGACACAGCAGCTCGACTGCACTCAACAAGGGTCTTGGGGACTTTTGGTTATCATGCTCCTGAGTAAGCCTACTCTCAACCCCTTTGGAATCAACCAAATGTGTGTAAATTGCGTTCTATAAATGAAGGATATCATTTGAAACACTTTTTCATTACAAAGTTTCCGTTTTAAAGTTTATGGAAGTTTCTTGAGACTTTCTTGGAAATTTATCATCCTAATCAAATAAAAGTAAAATTTTCCTTTCTTTTACATCCCTTTCACTCTTCTGTCTAACAAATGGTCTCTTGGATGGAATTGTTGATCTCGATTGTCTGTATCTAAAAAATCCTGGACAGAAGTGCATAAATAGTTTCACTTCAAAATTTTTTGCTTTTGCTTCAGGTATGCAATGACAGGACAGATAACTCATAAGAGCGATGTTTACAGTTTCGGGGTTGTTCTCCTAGAGCTGTTAACAGGGAGGAAGCCAGTAGACCATACAATGCCCAAAGGACAGCAAAGTCTTGTTACATGGGTATGTTTTTTACTGCTAGTTATTCTTTCTGTTGCGGTTTCCACCTTTGTTTGTGTGTGAGTAATTCATTTTTCTGAATTCCACAGGCAACTCCAAGATTGAGTGAGGATAAAGTGAAGCAATGTGTGGATCCCAAGCTAAATAACGATTATCCACCCAAAGCTGTTGCCAAGGTTTTCTTCAATTTACTTTTAACATCGCTTTTGCTCGTTCTTCTTCTTCTCCTCTCTCTCTGCATTGCCAAGGTTTTCTTCAATTTACTTTTCTTTTTTTTTTGGGTAAATACAATTTACTTTTAACATCGCTTTTCCTCGTTCTCTTCCTCTCACTCTCTCTCTCTCTCTCTCATTGGTACGATCGGTATTTTTTTTCCATCATTATGTGTTGAAGTAGTCTCAAACAATGATTTTTTTTTTATCGAATAAAAACTACTTTGTCTGAAAAATCTCCTATTCATGGGTTATTTTGTCGATTGGTATCATACGACTTTTTAGATATTATAACATGTAGTACCAGGGGCGGACCTAGGGGGGTGCAAGGGGGTGTTTAGCTCCTGCACTCCCCCCAATTTTCTTCTTATTTGTGGTACACTTTTGAATTTTTTTGTGAAATTATTGAAGAGTGGTCCCACAGACCAGGTTAGATTGATAATCATCCATCCGCCACTGTGTGGTACAGTGTGGTGGCACTGCATTCGTTCGAATGGAGTGCATATAACATGTAGTACAGTGTGGTGGCACTGCATTCGTTCAAATGGAGTGCAGACTCCATTGAGAAGGAGCGCAGTGCTGCCTTACAGAGTTTTGCACTCTTTCTTATAAAATTTTCTAGGCCAATAAAGTTTTCCCTTTTCCTATTGGGATTATATCTGATATGCAGTTTATGCTTTTCTTTTTATTCTCCTTCCTCTCCTCAGATGGCAGCAGTTGCAGCACTTTGTGTTCAATATGAAGCAGACTTCCGGCCAAACATGACAATCGTCGTCAAGGCTCTTCAGCCACTTCTTAACTCAAAACCGGCAGGAGGCCCTGAATCTCATGCTTAGTACATATACTTGAACTCATGAAGTAGTAGGATCAGACTTTTGTATGCTTGACAGTACTCTTTTATATTCTAAATTCTTATGGTAGTCATTCCACATTCTACTTCAAATTTTGTATTTCAACAGAGGCAAACTGCATAGATGCGTTGTGGGATACCATGCAATTATGAAGAGATTGGGTGAAGAGAATGAATTATGTAAAAAATGTAAAGAAACCATCAAAACACATTCGAATGTAAAACTCGAATTTTATTCATTAGAACTGCCATTGATAACAGGTGCGATTCTCAAAGACATCATGTTTCATGGACGAAAAATGCCAAGCACCCATAACAAGGAGATATGTAACGCCTCGTAACATGTTACGCCTTCTAATGGTTTATGTTACGTCTTCCAATGGTTTTTGTTACGGCAAAGGAGTAACATTGTAGCATCTTCCTAATTCATATGTTCGTAATTTTGCAAAAATGAGAGATTCATTGAAGAAGAGCATATCATACAGGGCTGCAAGAAAGGCATAGCTTCCATTTTTGCAATAGACAGAGAAACAAAACATTGGGGAAGATTGGCCATTATTGAAAGCCCTATAAGCAACATAGATCCCTCTTTACCTGATTATCCATACCAGCAATACAAATAATGCCTTTATTTGGATCAGGCTGCAGCCCAAAGAACTTATGAAACTCATTTGCGAGCGCTTTGGTGTTGCTACCCTAAACTCGAAGGATTCTAATAAAAAAAAAAAGTAAGCAAGATGGATCTTTACGTCAAGAACAATTGAAAACACAGACACAACTTGCTAAGCCAAATCCAGCAGAAGCACAAACTGGATTCCCAAAGTATTTTTTGTAGCATTGTTCCCCACAAGTTTTCAGGTCACACTGATTGAGGTACAATATTGTGCTGCATCTTTTCGCATCGGCCCCTTGAGCCACCACCGTCATCGTCAGCGTCATAACTGGAAATGTAAATTAAGAATTGATTAGTGTGGCAGTTGGAGAAAAATGAAGTGTGAACATGTGGAGTACTATTCTTGTATGAGTACGAAAGGATCGATGTTTCCAAGCCTGTTTGCTGTGTTTGGATTATTTTAATTATGAAAGGAAAGCAATGGAAAATGAAAAGATACAAGGGCTTTTGTTTTCATTCCCCCAAAGAAAAAAGAAAAACTTGTTTAGCAAACTAAAAATCCAAAATACTAGTGTTTCGTGCAAGATTCACTGAAAACAATCCACTTTTCAGTGGAAAAATGAAAAGTGTTTTCAAATCTTTGAAAATCATTTTAAGCTACGGAAATGGCAAATGTATGGAAACATAAGCGGTTTTTGAATTTCGTAAGCACTTTACTTTTTGTTTCCCAGAAAACGTGAAAAAACAAAAAGAAGAAAACAAAAACACTACCAAAAATCCTTTTCTTTGGTTAAATTAGGTTAGGAAAGGAGAATAATTTCATTTCTTTTCCCTCAAAAAATCCAAGATCCGAGCATAGCCTTACCAACTAATTTGTCATCCATTGAGAAAAAAACACATTCTCTAAACGTCAAAAAGACAAGTTTACAAGGAAAAATCACTAGAATTTTCAAGAGTTGCAAGATTTTTTTTTTATTTTTTATTTTTTATTTTGAACGGCAAAGAAAGCAATATTTCATTATTGTTATCAATGAAATATTGCTTTCTTTGCTGTTGCAAGATAATCATATGCAACAAGAGATCGATACAACAGAAAAGTTGATTATGTGAACCTCAAGTTTACAAACTAAGACTCTTTAGAGACAAATGCACAAACCTGAGAAAACCAAGGCAAGAATGCACATAAAAGAGTAAGAAAACTTGGCCATTTCTAACAAAGCCTGATCTTATCGGTTGTTGTGTTGCTCTGGTGAATATGATAGGCTCCAGTAAGCCTAGTTAGGTGGTATACTGGTATTTATAGGGAGGAGTGTGAGTTTTCTGAGAGATGGAAAACTGACTGTATTATTGAATTACTGAATAGTTACAATGTACAGTGTTTAAATAGAAAACCTAGAGCATTGCTTCCTAAAATACAAGATAATTTCTACCTAAAATAAAGATACCGAAAGATACAAGATACACAATCTCTACCTAAAATAAAGATATGATTGTGCATTCCTAAAATACTACAAGATACACAATAATTTACTTTCACAAGGAGAGGGCTCATTTGGATGGTACAGTGTTAAAATATTTCCAATTTTCATGCAAAAAGAAATGCAAGGCAACATGAATAAGGAGGAATGTTGAGACCAATTGTTGTACCACCATTATTTCCCTCAATTTTTTTAACCTGGAATTCCTTCTGCAAAACTGATATTGCTACTAGATTCGAAGTACTATGGTCAATGGTCAGAGGGAGCAAGATCGAGCTTCTTCTGGAAAGTTAATTACTACTCTTATTAAGTCAATACCTTCGAATTCAAAAAAGAAAAAAAGGAACAAAAAAAAGTCAATACCTCATAATTAACCCAAAACACATAAGAATCGGCATTCAGAGTGAGCTTCCTAAATTTAGCTCCTAAAGTAGACACATAAGTAAAAGTGTGGTACAATTTCTTGTGTTAAGGATTTGCAAATTTAGAAGTGTGATAGTACTCGAATGGACTCTCCAAAATTGGCACCTATACTATGTCTTAAAGATTATTTATGCGCACACAGATGTAAGTGTGTCCCCCATTACCCCCTCCCTCTCCTCTATTTCTCTTCCTTCTTCTCACTCGCAACTCCCTCTGTAAACTTAACTAATGTGGTAGTGCCATGCTAAAGGCAGGGCCAGGGACGGAGCCAGAATTTCAAATTCAGAGGAGCCGCAACATAAACAACAACATTTTGAAAATTCAAGTTTTAATACCTAAAACAATTAAATGTCTAAATAGTAGGTACTATATGGAAAACACAATATCTACATGCTCTTAATAAACCAAAAACAACTAAAAAGTAAAAAAAAATAAAAGTATTTCAATGGTTAGTGTGACACTCTTTTAGATCTCAAAAGTCATATATTATTGAGACAGAACTAATTTTTTTAAATAATTTCCTTCTTGATGAACAAACTCAAAGCAATTGTGAGAAACTCATCCTCCATTTTACAAATGAACCTTGAGGCTAGAGCTGAAACAAACCCGGAGTGTGGGTTTTACATGATTCTTAAAATTTACTGGAGTTGAAAATGTTAATTAAAATCCTTCTTTCAGGGGACCACTCATGTAATGTTTTCATAGAGTAGAAAGGTGAGTTTTCTCTATGGTATATTTGGTATTTTCAAAATTTTTGGACTACATACATCAACAGATTTAACAACTTGTAATTTAAAAATACCAAAAACAGTAAAAATGCTTAGTGGAAACTGGAAACTCAGCCTAAGAGACAAAATTTGTTGACTCGTGGAATTCTATATTAAAGAAGGGGTGACCCATCCGTAAGATGTTTTAATAGTAAAAATAAGTTCTCGCGAGGACACAACACTAATAACAATTAATAGTAAAAATTAAAAATTAAAAGCCACAGTGGTATTTTTCTATTGGGGTGGCCTTGGCCCCCAATGGCCAACTAGTAGCTCTGTCTCTGGCTAAGGGACCATCTTTTGGAGCTTATCATCTCCATGGACTCCGATTTCATCCGGAGCGTCCGAAAGCAGGCCAACTTGGACCTACGATCCACAATATCGTCATGTCCCGCATTAGCCGTGACGCTGCTGCCATGACAATCAGAGACCTGACCTCCGTCTTTGGAAAGTAAGGTGAAATTGAGGACAGCACCATGCAGTAGTGGCCGCACTGCTATCCCCTTCAAGCACGGGAAATGCTAAGTGTCACGAAAAGCTACCCAGAAAGTACCCAATATATGAAAATGAGTGGCTCAAATTACTCCCAAGTGAATCTGAGACATTCATTTTCAAATTCTGCATATTTTCTGGGTAGTTTTTCTGGGCATGTAACACTCCTATTTCAAGCACTGAAACAGCTCCCGGAAGGCCATGGAACAGCCCCACAAGGAGGCCAGAAACAACACCAGCAAGTGCATCCGCGACGGTGCCGCTTCTCCTTCCCCCTAGGTACCCAGGGCTGGTCTACGGCAATGAACAATTAATCCCCAGTCGCATCTTTAGGCAAGTGAAAACTTGCTCAATATTTGCCGTTCTTTAATTTGTGTTTGTTTTTTCACCTGGAGCTGATAAGCATATCTTAATGCCTGTTAGAAACTTATTCAAGAAATAAGTAATTGACTGTTCCTGTTTATGGTAAAGAGAAGAAGAGTAAGTTTTTGTCATTCGTCATTCCTAATCTATTACATGCGGATGGAGAAATGGAACTCGATCCCAAGATGCAATGTGGGCCATTCAAGAGTTATACCGCATGAGCTAGCCATCACTCCCAAGGAAAGAGAGATAGCCGGCAAGTTACTCTTCTTTTGCATGAGCTCTACCGCATGCAGTGTGAGAAGAAGAGTAAGTTACCTTTAAGCAAAGTAAACAAACGAATTGGTGGCTGGTACTAATTAGGAAAAACAAAGTCAGCCTAATCCTCAGATTGTGTGCTATGCTTGCTAGTTATAAATTTATGCATCTAATGTGAGTTCTTTTATCTTTAAATCAAACAGTTCATAAGCAAAAACATCAAAGAGGCCGCAGGCAAATTCGGGATAAACTGAACAAAAGACTTTCCAATTCCATAACTATTTCATAACTGAATGCATGAATCCAAAACTCAACTTTTGTACATCAATATCACACAACCCGTTTCGCCAATGCGCAATTCAATAAGGTTCTTCTCATCATATTCTTAAGTTGATGAGGTCCTCAGCTAGTCCAGTTCTGAAATTTTTCTCTGAAAGACATGGTTTGCACCAGAGTAATCGTTGTGCGACACAAAGCATCTATATCCAAAAACATGAAACAGATACAAAAACGAATTTAAGTAAAACGCAAAAGAGGATTAGAGGAGCCTATAAATGGATCTGACAAAGTTGCAGTACCATCGGGTAAATAAGGATGTCAAAGGTTTCTTCGGCCTAACTGCCACGCAAGCTGATCAACAACCACCATAGCACGAGACGCCGAGCCAATGGAACCATCATATCTGTAATCGCTCAATAACACGCCAGAAATACAGAATTTTACCAGTTGGCTATCAAAGGCAAAGGTCCCACATCATCTTGAATGTTAAAAAGGCACAATCTAGGGATGTACATAGGAAGTAGCTGAATGTGAACATGTTAAAATGAAAAACCAAATACTCACAACGCAACCAAGAGAAACGCTGCTGTCTGCATTATGATAGCACCTTCACCAGCGGGTTTGGTAGTATTCATGGACCTTGCACAAAACCAATTCTCATGAATTGATGTGACAATGTCTGCCACCAAAATTACGATGACAAAATTATCATTAGGGGTAGAATTTCATATCTTACTGGGGAAAAATAAGTTGAATTTCATGAAACCAGCAAGTTTTCGAGATTCGAGAAAAATATGTGATAATTTCCTAGGGGCATTTGAGTGGTAAATAAGCACTAGTTTAACCTGGAATAACTATTCAAATGGTAACCTATAAGAGAAAATTCAACAGGTTCTTGATTTGGCCAAAAATTATCAAGAGGAAATACTCTAACAGCCTCCATGGAAAATTAACATTCTTAATTCCATATTCTCGCCATTGGAAAATAATTTTGAAATCTCTGAGCATAAAGCAATATTGTCAGTAATTGATGCTACCTCAAAATCATGGCACTTGGAACGACTATAAATCTTGTTAAGTAGAATCAAATTCAACATTTCATGAGAAAAAAGTTTAAGATGAGAAATGTCCCACAGAAAGTATAAGTGTAATTGAAAAATGCAGTATCCATTGTAAGTCTGATTTTTGAACATGACTGCAGCAGGAAAATCGTTCTCATTATCAGTTCAAGAGTTACGGTCTGAGAAGCGATAAGATACTTGATACTTATTTTCACGGTTAGCTACATAAAGGAATTTCACTGCAGCTGCTGTGGAACTCACATTGGTTTGGCCCAACAAAAAAGCTTTCTGATTGGAGTTTGTTTCGCTTGAAGAAACCAATGAATTGGCTTAGTTCAGTAGGATCTGCTTTTATCCCTTCTTGCTCTGCACTGTAAGCACCAATATCAAGCCTACGCTCTCAGCAGCACAAAATAATGACTGACACACACCAACAGTATTACATTGCTTTTATCTAACCAAAAAAATGAAGCTAGGCATGTGAATAAAGGTTGCAAATAAAGGTTTATCTCTCCCAGGGCTTAGTCTCATATACAAAAAGGAAACTACATAAGCAGAACATACCCTTTTATCTGTACTATTCCACAGATACCTTGAATCCCCAAATTTCCAATGCCCCCGAAAAAACATGACACTCTTTCTCTCAAATATTGTCTACAATATAGTCATAAAATTCGCTCAAATATTAACCTATGTTGCTAAATTTAACCACTTGAACTGTTTTAATTTCTACTTTTTCACTTCTAATAGAAGCCTAATAGGAGTATTTGACCATTTCATTTTTTCATGCATTATCAACCATTAAAAGTAAAAAATGGAAACAATGATGCCAACCACGTTCAGAACAGTTAGAGAGACTAATAATGACACTAAAATCAAACGAAAATTAATACCTTCTACAGTTCTACTTGAAGAAAACGATGTAAAGTGGATTTTCAAACACTCTTTTCTACAGCGCAGTAGACAGACAATCAACTTATATCAATTGTTCGGTTTCCCATCAAGCGAATGCTATTAATTGAAGATAATGCACCTAGGCTATGGCATCATAATTATGATATTAAGAACTCGGCATCATAATTATGATATTAAGAACTCGCAAACGAGAGCAAATTTTGTCATACATTGCATACAACTACACAATAGGAAGTTAGGAACACAGAATACTTCAAAAAAGTTCCTCACATAGTAGACAACAGACGAGATGGTCCAGTTGGGTCATAGTTAATCAGCAAAGCAGCCTTGAGCGGTTGACCTACAAGTTGGAAAAAGTGCACACCTATTTATCTATGCACGATACCACAAAATAAAAAATATAACAAGGAGAGAGACTCATAAACAGATTTTAGCTTGCTCACCAGAAGAACTAACATGGTTAGATGCCCATTTCTCCCAAGTTCTATGCACAAAGGCCAAATCCATTGAGGTAGTGAACAGCTGCAAACACCAGGGCCAACATCCATTACCACATGAAACAAATAGAAAACAACACACATCAACTTTAGTCTCCTAATGTTTAAGACAGCAAAACTTGAGAGTTCCATCAAACCGTGATCTTCTTAATCACGTTTAACGTGACACAGAGCATAAAAAACCTGCATTATCCTAGTTTCAAATGAAAGAGAGCAAGGTAAGCTAATCATTCCAATTTAGGGAAACAGAATCAATCACAAATAAGGGCAAGTTAAGAAGCAATCTAACTCAATCAATAATGATACGACATAAAGCCATAAATGATAGAACAACAACTTGACGGCTAATGATTTGTCAGGATATTAGGCTAGAAGACTGCTTGTTGGCAAACTGCAAAAGCAGCAGCATCGGCAACAAAAATAATAAGACTAAAGATGGTATGAAATAGAGAAGGCGATGCTAGGTTTTAACACACCCAAAAATAGACAACATATACGGGCAAAGACTACTCAACAAAACTCACTGAAAGACAAATTACAAGTTCATATTGATTCCAAAAATCCACCACAAGATAATTGGTTTTACAAACCCTAAAAGATAGTAGGTAAACAACAAAACATGAACAACATAGCTTTTTTTATAAAACTTCAATTAATTCTCACCAAATCATGCTCCTACAAAGGGAATAATCCTCCAGTTTGAGGTATATCAATTCGACAATTAGACAGTATTTTTTTCGAAATAAATACCTATTCTTGAATAATCTAGCTTGAGTCGTTGCATAGAGGAAATATGGAAGTGATTTTGTTGTGCGTATACTAAAAACCTTCATTTTGAGAATATAATTCAAGACCATAAACAATTTCGCAGTTAACTTTTTAATTGGTAAAACTAAGGGGGACACTTTTGGTCTAGGTATCTTTTTCCATTTAACCTGCCCATGCCTAGGGGGGAAAAAAAAAGTGGCGTCTTTTAATCTCTGAAAGATACGGCCCAGTATAATTTTCACGTATGAAGGATTGGATCTATGAAAAATTCTGGGCAAGCACTTTCACTTTGTTGATTGTTACTTTTAATGTGGGAGAGCCCAGATAAATTCACCAATGAAAGATGTCGCCACGTAATAAGACGCATTGTTGTATCTAAAGTTTTAACTTTGCTTCAAACTTTAAAATGTCATAAATCTTGTTGTACATGTTTATTTCGGACAAAACATGTACTCTGGGAACCCATTAATCAAGATTTATGTAAAAGTATATTATTGGGAAATTTTGAGTATTGTGAAAATTGGAGGTTGAGAAATCTCCTAACTTTTCACTTCAACATGTTAGAATATTCAATATGGATCTTGTTTGATAGAGCTCAATGAGTAGGTTCTCATAGAATATTCAGTATGGATGCTATTTGAAATATGAAGTGGAAAATGAAAACACGTGCTTTAGATTCTGAATTCTGCCCGCTTTTTGAATGACATTACCAAGGTGCATGCGCATGTATTTTAATGGGTAATAAGTATTTGCCACTAATTAAGGGAGCAAAATGGATTTGCTTAGACCTTTGGAAACTTAGGGCTTCTGAATTTTAAATTGCATAGACCAAGTTATCTTGGATGTAGGAAGACCAATCCAACAGTCTAAAACCCATATTATACCTCAACTATTTTAGTATTGCTCCTTTCTCCATCCTCCTAACTTAAAAGATAAGGCACAAAAACTTACAATTAAGCCACTCTATTATCCAAGTATTACTCCTTCATCCAGTTTATAACATATTGCAATTATCAGCATTTGCAAATTTTGCCAAACCAACGTTTATGATTCCAACTCCCATTCGTTCAACAACCATCCTCTCAGATTTTAGCATTGACTGCCATTTTGTAGCAAGATATGAAGCACCGACACTCCTAGCCGAGGCGCCGTATGGGACACGGCGGGGACACGCCACGTGGCGTGTCCCCCAAATTTTTTGAATTTTTTGACGGGGACACGGCTGGGGGAAAATTGTAACTTTTTAAAAAAAAATTGGGGTCAATCTGTAATTTCTAATTTTTCAGGGGTCAAATTGTTATTTTTTAAAATTTTTGGGGTCAAACTGTAATTATCAATCTTTAAATTTTTAAGTTTTTTTAATTTTTTATAATATTTATATATATATTAATATATATATTGCCGTGTCCCCCGCCGTGTCCGTGTCCCTTTTTTCAAAATTGCCGTATCTGTGTCTGTGTCTGTGTCCGTGTCCGTGCTACATAGGTAGCAAGTATTAAACCTTATGACAAATACAGCATTGGCATTGCCAAATATAATTTGATTTTTGACCAAGTCTTGGAAACCAACAAAAGGTAGAGTTTTGCAACTTGCACATTATTGGCAATAGAAACTGCTTTGAAAGCTGTATTGAAGAAGCATTTACCATGTCCAAAATAATAGAAATTGCCAATGCTAAAATGCCAAATTTTAACAGCTAGCATTCAGTCCTTTATACCACTAGTTCCTCCTTCAAAATATTGTCCAAAATGTTGTGTTGAATTACGTGACAATGTTTGACAAAAGGTAAATCATTCATGAATACACCCATGGGCTTGGCGTTATATTTTACCTATCTGTTCGAGACCAAGTACTATCTGTTCGAGACCAAAAAAGGTACTTGGAATATTGTTGGGCAATAGCAACAAGGAATCCAATTATGTAAGGGCACTTTTGAGTGCCAGACTATTTATAGGAAAGATTTGATAAGATGGGATTAAGAATGGGAATAGAGGGGACAAGTGGGGTCCATGGGATAACAGATGGGATTATATGAATACTGGGATTAGTTGTACTGTGTTTGTTTAGAGTGGGATATAGGTAGGATAAAGATGATGGGGATTATTTTCGACCGTTGATGAGGAGGGAAATAATTCGGAGGGGGGACTATTTAATACCACCCCCTCTCCCTGGTATAAGTTAATCCCCCAAATAGGGTAATAAATGGACAAATAAGCAAAGCTAGGGAGGCTTGTAGGAGCCAAGGTACTTCAAACTCAATTTTTTTGCGACGGTATATGTTATATGGACTCTAAATGTCAATGTATATACAGGCCTTACATAACCTATTTGCAAGCATTTTCAAGAGTGTTCAAGTTAATTGTGAGATTATGATTTGGCAACTTCTTATTTCAAAGATTTTTGTATTAGTTATATGTAACTTTGGCAAACTGCATTTCTATTATTCATGTCCATACTCCATATTGATATCATCTCCAATGCAAATGCCAAAAAAGCTACCAGTCCCTAATGTTGGCCAAAGATTCTTTCTGTTGTTCTAGCTGACCATTCATAATGCAAATTTTGGAGTTGTATCTGGAGCATGTGTCAAAAATTGCCAATTCGCCATATCATCCAAAACGACAACAACTATTTTCCCAGTATTCTAGCACTGGAGAGAAGTTTAGGCAGTGTAGCATGTTAAATTTGGGATTGACCAAAATGGACTTCTTCCCTTTGAGATTATCTAAATTGCCAAATTGTCCAAACCACCTTGAAACAAAATTCCAAGTAACTGCCCAACCACCATTCCCTCGCATTTTTCATACCCAAAAGCCATATTCTAGCTTTCCATGGCAAGGAGGGCACGAGATCTCTTGCATGCCTTCTTTTAATAAGTAAAGGTAGCCGATCTGATTTTTCCTTTCAACATTGGTCTAGAGTTGAATTAGTATGTTATTTCTTCCATTTTTCCTTCACTTGGAGTAGTTTGAAGTTTTTTGACAATTGATTTATTATACTTTTTGCTTAAAGTACTTGAACTATCAAAGATTCCAAGAAATTGGGAGTCATGGTCTCTCAAACCCTTGCGTAGATCCACCCATGTTGAAGCACAACAGGGGCGGAGCCACTAAGGGGCTAAAGAAGATCACGGCCATTTCAAACTTCTTAGAACCTTTCATGCAGTAGTACCTTAACTTGATGACTTGAGTTAGTTGTGGCTCAAGTGCCACAACTTTTGGCTTTTTTTTAAAATAAAGATTACTTTAGAAGACAACTTCAAAAAGGCTAAAAATATATGGGTTGTGTTTGGTTAGATAGTTTAGTTTAGTTTTGATGATGTCAGCAGGTGTAATGAGTGAGAGAGATAGAGAGAGAAATGAGGGAAATGATGATGTCATCAAAACTAAAACTAAACAGGGAAACAAACAAGGCCATGGTCTTTGAGAAGTTGCATTTGGATGTTTTTCGACTTTGGTATTCGATAATCAACTTTTAGTATAATTTCAGATGCTTCAAACATGCCCATCGTCCATTTGATTGTAAAATGTCTCCTCAATGCTCACAAATGGAAAAAAAGCATGTTTTAACTTTTTATTTGCCAGAAAACATATCCCTAGATGTACACATGTCTAAATATTCATATATATGCCGCTGACTACTAACCTTGTTTCCACTGTGCTAAAATGGGAAATCCCATAAAATC
The DNA here is from genome assembly GCA_963854785.1 of Vaccinium vitis-idaea. Lineage (NCBI taxonomy): Eukaryota > Viridiplantae > Streptophyta > Magnoliopsida > Ericales > Ericaceae > Vaccinium > Vaccinium vitis-idaea. Next base: position 29,785,063 of record OY978218.1, read on the forward strand.
AACTCAATGGGAAATCCGATATTATATGACAAACTCCCTTGTGCTAAAATGGGAAATCCCATGAAATCAAATCCCATAGATTTTAGGTGATTTCCCATTTTAGCACATGGGAAACAAGGCCTAAGTTCACGCTTTCCATGAATTTCTAGCACACCAGGCATAATAGGTTTCTGGGTTTTGATTTCATACTACAAATCTCAAGAAACTAGAACGAATAATAGTCAAAAACATGAAAATACTCAGAAACGTAACATAAAACAAAAACGAAGGAATTTGGTATGGCAACAAGTCTCGCATCCTAATTAAAGATAACAACAAAGCTTCTCAAGCAGTGTCATCTTCATTTTCCAAGCATTTTCAAGAGTGTTCAAGTTAATCATATGAATAAGAGTGAGATTATGAGTTAGGCAATTTTTATTCCAAAGCTTTTATTGTAATTAGTCCCTTCAATCAAGAAGTACTTTGAAGTTGGAAAACTGCATTCCTATTATTCTTGTCTATAGCGAGATCATCTGTAATGCCACTGCCAAATAAGCTACTATTCCTTATTCCCAAATATTGGCCAACGCTCCTACCTGTTGGTCTCACCGAAATTCCACAAAGCAAATCATGTAGTTGTTTTTGGGGCACGTGTTGGATATTGCCATATCATCCAAAGCAACGCCAACGGCTACTTTCCCAGCATTCTAGAATTGGAGAGAAGTTTAGGCAGTGTAGCATGTTAAATTTAAATTTGGCATTGACCAAAATGGACTCTTCGCTTTGAGATTATCTAAACTGCCAAATTGTCCAAACCACCTTGAAATAAAAATCCCAAGTAACTGCCCAACCACCATTCCCTTGCATTTATCAGCCAAATTCTAGCTACTTCCATGGCAAGAAGGCCACAGAATCTTTCGAATGCCTTCTTCTGATAGTACAGCTTGCCTATCTAATTTTTACTATCAACATTCGTCTAGAGTTGAATTAGTATCTTATTTCTTCTATTTTTCCATCAAGTAGAGTAGATTTTAAGTATTTTGACAAGTGCTTTATTATACATTTTGCTTAAAGTACTTGAACTATTAAAGATCCCAAGAGATTGGAAGTCATGGTCTCTCGAACCCTTAAGTAGATCCACCCTTGTTGAAGCACACCAAGGCGGACTAAGGGGCTAAAGAAGATCACGGCCATTCCAAACTTCGTAGAACCTTTCATCCAGTAGTACGTTAACTTGATGACTTGAGTTAGTTGTGGCTTAAGTGCCACAACTTTTTCCTTTTATTTTCAATAAATAAAACACCAAAAGACAACTTCAAGAAGACTAAAAATATATGGTCTTTGAGAAGTTCCATTTGGATGTTTTTTTTTTTTTACTTTGCTATTGAATAACAGTGTCGCAACCACAGTTGCAGGATCCTTTTAAAATGGGTGCCCTCCCAAGACGGGAGCTTGAATCTGCGCTCCCGAGGTGGGAACTCGACGGGAGCTCGCTCCCATCCAGACGGGAACCCGCTCCTAAATAGGATGGGAGCTTCCACACTAATGTTAAAGACGAAATTTTTACTTCTCTTTTTAAATATATGCAAGGACAAAGAAAAAGAAAAAAAAAGAGAAATTTAGGACTCTCTTTCTCGTCTTGTATTCTACTACTAATCTACGTATTTAGTACATAAATTTGGCTTAAAAAATTCTATTGGGATGTCATTTCTCACTCATGTTTATATATAATGTTTGTATGGATACTCCTTTTGCAACTATAAAACATATGTACAATACATATAAATATGTATAAATTTTATTCATTTAATATTACCTCACCGCTCCCAACCTAGGGAGCTTCTACATACCCCCGCTTCCCCGCAACCGCTCCCACCGCCCTTCCCCGCTCCCGCTTCGTGCAACTTAGGTTGCAACAAACACGCATGTCATCTCTTTGATTGTAAAATGCCTCTGCTCAAGAACACAAATAATAATAATAACACGTGTAACTTTTTCATTTTTTGGGAATGCAGGGTGTCACAGGCCAGCTTGCAGGTACCTCGCACTACACATAAGCATGCGAAACAGCTGTGGGAGGGGTTGTAGGGATTAGTCTGAGGTACCCGCAAGGTGGCCTGTGAATACGTATATTTGTTTCATTTAAAAACACAAAACAAAACTTGGGGATCAAAAAAGATTTGAACCAGTTGCACAAGGCTTGGGTCCGATCTTGATGGGTCCAATACCAATCTATGCGATTCAACGAGTAGCACAAGACTTGGGAATCAAAAAGATTTCTTGATCAAAGTTGAGGAACTGAATGCAGTTTGTGGTCCACTTGCCAAGAGAAGAAATTCACCTTTGTCATTCTATCGAACATGTAGTGTGCATTGTGGGTTACTAGGAATTTCCAGAATAATTCTTTCTTCCCCCAACAAACCCCCCAATTTTTTACACATATCTGTAAATACGTACGGAGAGGAAGATGGGAAGGAGAGAGTCCATACCGCTTATGTAACTACATACGAGGAAGATGAAGAAAACGGGTTCAGTACCTCGCCAGAAGAAGTGAGGCGCTGTAGCTCGAAGGACAATAGCGAGGTTGAAGGCGAGGCTCTTGGAGCTTGATTTCCTGGGAACGGCTATGAATCGAGGCGAAAATCAGAGGGTAGCGGGGCAGCTGCTGCGCTTGCTCTTAGTAATTCCTCTGCCCAAGACTGCAAATTGCAATCTTTGTTTCACTTTCATAGTTTCATCTATTCTTGCCATTTTTTCCTGGAAATAAGGCTGTGTTTGGAAGTTAGGGAAAAAAAGAGAAAAGGAAGGAAAAATAAGTAAGAAGGAAATTAAAGGAAAAATTGAAGAGAAAATGGGAGGAAACTTAAATAAGAATTTAAATATTTTCCTTCCTCTTTTCGTAGAACCAAACAAAGGAAGAGAATTTTTTTTAAATTTTCTCTCCCTTTCTCTTCCTTTCCTCAAGAACCAAACAGAGCCTAAATCTGCAGAAGATCGGATGCATCCAAGGTTTTGGCTTATTTTGTGAAATGGGTTCTAAGAATAGCCTCTACATATCTATATTTCTTGATTTTGTGATATGGGTTTAGGGCTTTGAATGTGTTTTTGTTTTTGTTCATCGGTATACAGGACGGAATCAAATCCTCTGTCCCGAAAGTTCTCTGTTCCTCTATTTTGGTTAAAACAAAAAAATAAAATACATGCAATCCAACGACCCAAAATAATTGGGCATAGAGGCACACTAATTTTCGGAACAGACGATCTCAGACCATGTAGGACTTGTTCTGAAAAATATGGTGTAAATGGGCTCTAAATGTGCTTTTGTTTTTGTTTTTGTTCATCGGTATGCAGGACTTAATCAAGGGCATTTTGGTCTGAAAATGCCCAAATTAGTGATATTCTTCCAGCTGCAAATGGCTACACTAACGGAAGGGGTTTGAACGGCTAATAGTGAAAGATGAGGGGTCTGTCTGGACGTATTTAAAGGTTAGGGGGCCTCTGTGGAAAAATGTGATAGATGAGGGGGTCTCCATAGAATTTAATCTTGGGGAAATTACAAAAGTAATCCCCTTGATTTGACTCATATGTCACAAATTGAACCTTGTTCGTTTAGCAGACCAATTCACATGCAGTCCATGTATGCCAGGTTAACCGGTTCGGGTCGGACTACACTAAATAATAACAAAATTTGTGTACGCCCAAGTCCGGCCTATTTATAATCGGTCTTTATTTAATATTTCTATGCCCTACATAATTTCAATTTGTTATTTCTCAAGCTCGTCCAATAAGCCTATTATCTTTTCTAAAGCATAATATCACAAACATAAATTAATCAATCATAACAATCACAATAGAGTTCACAACCGTAAGCTAAAGTTCTAAGTTCTCACAAAACTATTAAAAAACAGACCCATAAAATTATGTAGTTCTAATAATTGAATTGTCTCCTAAAAAACAATTAAAGTGTTCAAAAAGTTTGAACTCTTCAACATTCATGAAACTCTAATATGCAAAAATTTCTCTTTCGTATCTCTCCTTTAAAATCACACTTCTTCAATAAGAAATTGAAGACCAGAAAGATAAAAATGCAACTTACTATTGGATATGAGAAGTTGCGCTGCTTCCAGGAAGAAAAATCTTAAGCAACTAGGATTTATAGCGGAAACAATTACATTTATATATATATCCAATTAAAATGACAATGTTATTTTAATCGAGCCAAGCTGGGCCTCAAGGGATTTTTCCAAACCCAGCCCATTTAGCAAATGGGTCCTGCCTAAAATCTCAACCTAACCCAGCCCCAATCCTATGGGACTAAATATTTATCCCAAACCCTAATAAAAATGAGCTAGGCTGGATGGGCTACCAGGCCGGTGTGCACTCTTAATTTGAAGCAGTCCGTGGCACTTGGAATTTTGTTTTTGTTTTTGTGTGGTTTAAAAGGTAATTCAAAGATTAAAAGTTGACAGATAGAGTTCTAGGTTACTTGACTCCATTACAGTTATCATACAATTGAGATGAAATGATACTAGGAGCAGACAACCAGTAGGAAATGAAAGTGAAGGATTGTCTTCACAATTCACATGCATGTTTGGCCAACATGTCCACGCATTTGTTTGTTTCTCGGTGTACGTGATGCGCTTCAAAGCCCAACTTGGCAAGGAGGAACTTGCAGAAATAGACCATATTATTAAGAGTCCCATAATCTTTATCGGCAACGGTGACGATGCCAACAATAAATGGGGAGTTTGTCTCTATTACGATGCTTTTCATTTTCTTCTCAAGAGCTATAAAAGGCCATCACACAAGGCCATAGCTCAGCAAAGAGACTAGAGTCTACTCTCCCTTTATTTCTGTGAAAACCCATGACCCCGTTGTCCATTGTGGTCTCGATTTAGACCAACACTCTAGCGCTACGATTGCAAAAGTGACCATCAACACTTGATTTCCATCCAATGGCGTCGACCTGGGGGGTTAAACCAAGAGATGGAGGTTCTCTGAATAGGTTAATCAACGAGAGAGCCTGAGAGGTAGATAAAAAGAAAGTATAGAAGAGAGCCAGTTGGTACACCTTAAAGGTGAGATCTGACTTGGTGAGAGGACCAGAGATGACGTTGCGGAGGGGAGAGTCTCCAAGCCAGTGGTCCATCCAGAACAGTGGAGTAGAGCTGTTTCAGACACTTTTTTTTTTAGCCAACTTAGAAAATATTTAAGCTTTTGGCCATGCTGCGCCAAGTGGAGGAAGAGTTTGAGCTATAGATAGTGGATTTCATATATTTTTCTGAGAAAACTTTAGCCTAGATGGAGTTCTCTTCCTTTTGCCAGTACCAAGTCAATTTGACAAGCGCAACCTTATTGGTCTCATGCGCTGGGTGAATGCCACGACCGCGTAATTCTTTTGTTCGGGTGATGACATCCCAACAGACGACGCGAATTTTCCTTTGGTTAGAGGAGAAGCTTCGAAGGAAATTTCAATTGATGCGATCAAGAGAGTTGGTGATGGATTTAGGGAGAGCATTGCGTTGTATTGTTGAGTTTATAGAGTTAACGAGGGTGACACGGCTGGCGAAGGTGAGACATTAGCTCTTCCAACCTTCAAGTTTTTTTTTTTTTGGACTATTTCCATGAGATAGAGGAAATTCTCTTTGTTCGAGTTGGAGTGGTAGACAGGAACAACCCAATTAGGACATTTGAGGTGGGAGGGATTTGAAGAATTCCTGAGAGGAGGTCTTTAGTATGAGGGGGGAATTATTGGAGAAAAAGAAACTGCGTTTGGTTGGAAGTTTTGAGGAAAACTTGTGCGAGGTATTTTTAAGTAGTGTTTGATTTGGTTTTTAAAAATGGTTTTTGGGTAATGATGGGAGAGGGAAATGAGAGTAATAATTAGACATAGTTAGTGAGAGAGATAGAGAAAGAAATGATAGTAATGATTGGAGATATGAGTAATGAGTTGAAAGAAATGTGAGTAACGATTGGAGAGACGAGTAATGAATGCATATAGACGAAAATTATTCCAAAAAGTATTTTTAGAATATTTTTTTCAAAAAATGCTAACCAAACAAACAAGGTGATCCAATCTCCTAGGGAGAAAAACCTCGGTGCCGGCACGCAGACCCAGCGTGCATCTTGGTTGTTTAAAAGTGTTTTGGGTAGCCGAGATCTTAAAGAGTGAAATAGAAGAAAGCGTGGGAAATGATTAGGAGAAATCAGGATCGTCCAAAACACTTTGGATGACTGAAATGTGCACTCTGCGCCACGTGTATCATCCTCGGCACCCAAATTCTTCTCTAGATTTGGACCCACTTGTCAAGCGAATGCAAGAAAAAATTGTAACATTAATATTTTATAAGAAAATAATAATGCCAAAACTGTTTTTATTAGTAGCAAAATTTCAGTGTATCAGAATATTGTACTCTGCACATGGTACGAGTCTTTTTATTGCATTCACCTGATAGGATTCAATCTCTATATAAAAAGTTCTCCAAACTCCCATTTAGGGGTAATTGATCAAGGTTGGTTTGAAAAATTAACAAGCCTCAAAACAAGTTCAATCTTAGCATGTTTGTGAGATAAGCCAATCTTAAACGAGCTTTAATCATGCATTTCTTGAGTATACATTTTTTCTAAACCACAAGAAGAACGAGTTGAGTAGTAGCTTGTACGAACTTGGTTGAAAACCTAACAAGCTTCAAAAAAATATTCAAGCTTTGTTTATCTATGAAACAAAAACTAATCTTTAACAAGCTTTTAATAAACGAACACGACCTTGAATCGAGTATCTTGACTTATTAACCAGCTTTTGACCAGTTACATTTTCACTTGTTTAACTTTGTAGTTGAGGATGTACCATTAGAGATATCTCAACGTACAGGGGGTACAAGTGGACTTAACCATAAAAAAACAAGGGTCTTTCTTTGACAAGGACATGATATAAGAGTCAATCATGGAAATATGACACAAACTAATTCATTAATGCCAAGATGGCAAATCACCCACGCATTCCAAAAATGCCCCCGCTAGCCTATGAAAGTGCCTAAACCCCCCAAACCCTATGAAAGTGCCTAAATTCTCAAACCTAATGAAAGTGTCTAAACCTAAACCCTAGGTACCCTATGAAAGTGCCTAAAACCTTAGGGTACCCTATGAAAGTGTCTAAACCACTAAAACCTTATAATTGGAAAGTGCACCCTAAACCTAAACCCTAGGGTACACTATGAAAAGTGCCTAAAACCCTAGGGTACACTATGAAAGTGCCTAAACCACTAAAACACTTTAATTGGAAAAGTGCACCCTAAGTGCCTAAACTCACTATACCCTTCTCCAAAGAGTCTAAAACCCTAAAATTGAATCCCAAAATTGAACCAATTAATTTTGTTCCACGCATGAGAGAGAGAGAGAGAGAGAGAGAGAGAGAGAGAGAGAGAGAGAGAGAGAGAGAGAGAGAGAGAGAGAGAGAGAGAGAGAGGGACGTGGTGGGTCACTGAAAGTGACAGGATGGGTTCTAGAAATTGAAAGTAACGTGTTGGTCAGTGATGCGATGGGCTACCATCAATTGGCTACTGCTTAGGGGTGCCCAGCGGATCATCCGATCCGCCTAACCCGACCAACCCGAACTATCCGTTGATCCACCCAAGGTATGGTATGGATGGTTCCGGATCGTGAAATACCAAATTTAATAGTTCCGGAACCGATCTGCTCGTTGGAAAAAAAAAACTAAAAACCGGAAAAAATATCCGGAATAAGTGATCTACTACTACACTCACTACCTACCCATTTCATTCTCTCTTAACCCTAAATCTGTAACCCTCCCTCCTCATTCTCTCTGCCGCCAACCCACCCCGCCGGCCACCGCTATGCCTCCCTCCTCCCTCCCTCCCTCCCTCCCTCTCTCCTCTCCTCCTCCACTGTGAGTACCTCTCCTCCTCAGATCGCCCGTACGACTCTCTCTCTCTCGCCGTACACCGTATGTCTCTAATATGGATGTTTTCCTCTGATTTGTAGGTCTGAAATTTGAATATGTTTTCACTTTTCCTCTAATTTGTTGTGAAAATGCTTTGAAAATTTTGATGTGTGGTTTACATGAGGTTTACTGGTGGCTGCTGCTGTGAAAAATATGGATGAAGGTTGATGTTTGTTGGATAGGAAAAAGGGCTTGAACAATGATTTGGGCTGGGAAATGGGCTGGAAAATGAGTGAGAAATACCCAAAAAATTGGCCCATGGTAGAGGCCCATTTTACAGCCCAAACTGCCAAATCCATCCGAAACCGATCCGTCAAATCCGAAACCAAACCGATTCATCCGTATAACATCCACGGATGGTTCCGGATCTTGAAAACATAAATCCGCTATAACCGGATCGGGTCAAATCCGAAACTGATCTGGCTGGAACCAAACTGTGGACACCCCTACTACTGCTAGTCGCTTTCACGGGTAGTAGGTCTGCATTCTTCCCATGCGTGGCTTTATTGCTCCTACTTCATTATTTTTGTCTAGTATTGTTCTTAAACTCTCGAAAATTTCTCATCCATATAATTAGGTTGGACTAAACATCCTTTGAAACTCCAAACTTTGCCTTTAGGCCAATTTTATGTAAAATAATTACTCTGTACGTTTGAGCTCTGATGAGAAGTGAGAACTGAGCGAATAGCACCATAGTATTAGCCGGTGCATCGGGATGGAAAAGAGAGAAATGGCAAAAGAAGAAGAAGAGGTGGTCTGGAACAGAGAGACAGTGCCTAGGGTTTTAGAGATTGTAAGCACAAGACTGACTCAGAAAGACCTCATCTCTCTCTTACTAGTCAGCCCCTGGATTCACCGTACTCTCACCTCATACTCCTCGCTCTGGCTGGTACACTTCACATTTATAAATACATAAATATGTATATATTATATCTTTCTTTCTTTTTTTTCTTCTGATGGCTACTTTTTGAATTTCATGAAAATCTGCAATTTGGGTTGGTTAGGTTTATGATTTTACAATTGAATTGGGTATCAGTTGGGAATCGTAGATAACTGCACTTGCTTTCAGTTCACGTGTCACTAGTAACCGCATATTATTTTAGTTCATATTTCACTGCTTTCTGAATTCATGAAAATCTTGAATTTGGGTTGTTCTGGTTATCATTTTGCAATAGAATTTTGATGTCTCAGTTGGAAATCGTATATAACTGCTTATGCTTTCGGTTCAGTTGTCACTTTTAAGTCTAAACTGCATATGCTTTTAGTTCACATTTCACTGCTTTTCGAATACTTGACAATATGAAATTTGGGTTGTTTGTGTTTATGGTTTTTATTGGGATTGAGTTTTGATGTCTCAGATTGAAATCATCTGCACATGCTTTCGGTGCACATTTCGCAGTTTCTTTTAATCCGTGGAACTCTGGAAATTGGGTTGTTTTTGTTTATGATTTTGGAATTGAATTTTGCTGTTTCAGGTGGAAATGGTAGTTAGCTGCATGCTTGCAGTTCATATTCTTTGTTTTTTTTTTGTTTTTTTTTATTCCTGAAAATCCAACGTTCGGGTTGTTTTTGTGGATGAATGTGGGATGGAAATTTGATTTCTCAGGTCTTAGATAGCTGCATATATTTCCATCTGACATTTGGCTGTTTTGAATTATGATGTCTCAGGCTCTTGATTTCCATGAGATGAACAATGCTGGGGATCGACTAGTTTCCGCTCTCTCACTGGTCAGCTTTAAGAACTTTGAGTTGTTCAGTGCTTTTAGTTAGTTATTTGCATTAGTATCATCTATTTTCTTAAACAAAAAATGAACTAGAAAAAGTATCATTGTTTGTTTGATTGATGCCTTTTTTTCCTACAAAGGGTAGAAGCCATAGAATGTAGTTCGTGAATTGTCGTTAAGAAGAGGGAACAATTAAGGATGATGGATGATGATCTGATAGTTTTGTATTCTTATTTCATTCGCAGTTGAGATATAAGCAAGTGAAGCAGATCAGCCTTGAATTTGCACAAGACATTGAAGACAAACATCTTGATATCATTAAAAGCAAGGTAACATTTTTGGCTGTAGTGTGTATCTTTGCGTTGATGCCTTCAACTGAAGAAATTGAGATGGACTTGGTATAAGAAGCATAATTTAATAGAATTAGTATTACTAGGTATATAATTGTATGTACAATCCACTGGAGATTCTTTTTGGACCAAGCCTCGATTTTCTTGAAGTAAATTTACGACGACTAACCACTACGTCAAGAGACCAGGGACTGGTGCTGACTGCTGAGTCATAAGATGTAATTTAGATTTTAGTGGTAGTTTATCTCGTGTTTTGATTGTTGAGAAATAAATTAGATTTTACTCCGTCCGTCCCATTTTGTTTGTCCATTATTCCTTTTGTCTCTTTTGTGTCTATTGCCTATATCTTTCAATGTGGATCTTCAAAAATATGCAATATGGATCTTATTTGATAGATTTCAATTTGTTCTATAATATGAAGTCTTTGAAATCATAAAAAAATTGTAGATTGGAAGATATAGGCAACAGACGCAGATCTTATTTTATAGATTTCAACGTGTTCTATAATCTATAATATGAAGTTTTCAAAATTATAAAAAAATTGTAGATTGAAAGATATAGGCAATAGACACAATAAAGTCAAAAGGAATAATGAACAAACAAAATGGGATGGAGTGAGTATCTTTTATGCGGAAGTTGCTGAAACAATATATAGATGGATTAACCCTCCACTTATCTATCTGATGTGACACCATTGGTGGAATCTAGAGCTTATTGAGGCCTCATGATGGCTGATAACATCCAAATCAGCTTCTTCTTACTTAGGTTTAGATAAAATCATCCAAATCAGCTTCTTCTTACTTAGGTTTAGATAAAATCATCCAAATCAGCATCTTCTTACTTAGGTTTAGATAAAATCATCCAAATCAGCATCTTCTTACTTAGGTTTAGATAGAATTGCAAATTTTGGTATGTGCTGATGGGTATTTCAATGCTACTTCTCCCAGATAATGTTGTACGCTGGATCCTTGTGCACTAGGTAGTGGGTAGGTACGACCTTTGTTTTTGGTTGACATGTTTCAGTGCAGGGTTGAATGTCATTACTTTTTAAAGCAAATAATTGGTTGTGCTGAAATGTGGATTTTTCTAATTATTTTCAAGTTTTTCCTATGTCTCAACCACAAACCTGATTCCTCTGAAGCATGCATACTTTTGTATTCGGATGCTTTTGTGGTACTTTTTAAGCTTGAACGTGTTAGGTTGATTAAACAGTGTTCAGATTCCCTTCAAAATCTGGAGTCCTTAAACCTGAATGGCTGCCAAAAAATATCTGATAAGGGTGTTGAAGCTATTACGTCAATTTGTCCAAATCTGAAGGTCTTCTCCATTTATTGGAATGTGAGGTACTTTAAGCTCACTAATCTCTGTCTGTATATCTGTGTTACTCCTACAAATTTAGAGAAACCAAATTGATGAGTTTGCCTATACAAATCGAATTTCAGGTTTACCGATATTGGTATAGAGCATTTGGTGAAGAACTGCAAGCATATAGTTGATTTGAACTTGAGTGGCTGTAAGGTATATGATCATTTACTAATGCAGGTTCTCTCTATTTATTTGTCACTATCATAGTGAACTGTATGTTTTATTCCCTTCTTAAATCTTGTTTATATTTTTTGTTTGCTACCATTCTTCCTTCTTATATGATCTATACATTCTTTACAGTTTTGTTTTTTAACTTACTATGAATGCAATGATATCTATTGGATTTTAGCTTGGGTTTGCATCTAAATTGGCTTCCCACTATCTGCTAACTTACAATAATTCCGAGGTTTGATTATTTTCTGGAGGGCCAATGATTGGATTTTAGCTTGGGTTTGCATCTAAATTGGCTTCCCACTATCTGCTAACTTACAATAATTCCGAGGTTTGATTATTTTCTGGAGGGCCAATGGCAGGCATACATTCTCTAAGCATACATAGCATGTTGTAGCAATTACAATGAGGGACTTGGAAAATCGCACATCTGTTTTAGTCCCACCCAATGTGCAAGTAGGCACAGGTAGCTTTCTTTATCAAATTTTATGTCGTTCGACGAGCAATTGAGAACTCATGGGAAAGAGATTACGTGGTAGCCTCAATCAGACCAAACAACTGGTCAGTCATACTTACCCAAAAAACCTAGTCAGTCATAACTTTCCTCAGTTTCCTGACAAAACCTTTTGAATATGAGCCACCCCTTTGGAGCAGTGAACCATTTATGAAATAGAGGTATCTGTTGAGAAGATTTCATGCTGTTGGGACCGGTTACATTAACTCAAAGCTCATCCTTGAGTCGTAGGATCGCAAAGACATATAGGCTGGATGGGACTTGGAAAGAGGAAGAAACTCTTTACCGTGTTCACAAATCAGACCAAGCAGTAAAGAATTTTTTGGGCAGTACTTCAAAGTTGCGTTGCTAGCACCAAGGACTGGCATGATGGTGGTCTTTCTTTGAGGGAAACTTCTGAAATCAATTTCGCTATGCGGGAGGAAAGTAGGGTTTATGGATTGAGAAGGCTTGGAATCAGCTAGGCGTCACCTGTTTTTAGTCTCAATAGATCAATGACTTTGCTCGCCCTACTTCTTAGAGACTGCCTTAGTTAGCTACAGCAGTGACATTGACTACCTTTAGTTGGCAAAAATTGTTAAGGAGATGGTGATGCTTTGTGGGCAGAGGAATGGCTTGGGGTCACAAAAGAAGAATGTCAGGATGGATAAAATCTATGATTGTCGTAGGCTGAACTCAGCATGCAATGTGCTTGGGAGCCCATTGTGATCTTCGGAATCAAGATCCATGTCGCCAAGCCCAAGTAGACAGTAGTTGGGCTTTGTTCAATGACTAGTTGCTATAGTATTGATAGATTATATGTCAGTCACTGAAGCCATGCAATTGTCAATTAAAGAAAAGGAAAAACTGGATAACTTACTGGTTTCTGATTTTGTGAGATCCTTTTAAGTATTGTTATCAGTTTTGCGATGGAATCCAGGCTATCCAATACAAATTTAGGTACAGCTTTTGTTTGATTCGCTTTCAAGATTGTAACATATGAATGTCTTGGACCTATGGATATCCCTTGGATTTGATATTTTATTAATTGGAAGTTGCTTTTTCTACTCAGCTATTGAGTTCAGTATGATTTTTTAGAAGAATTGTCTATGAATAGTTGGCTTTGATGCAATAATTGCAGAATATTTCAGACAAAAGCTTGCAACTGATTGCTGATAATTATCAACATTTGGAGTGTTTGAACCTCACTAGGTATGTATGTTTGTTTCAGGTAAGATTTGAGAGGGAAATTCTCTCTTGTATGAAAACACTCCTATTGCCCTTCTATTTGAGGCGCCACTGATCTTCTTCAATCAAAATTTCAATTATTGTTTTGATGTAGTTTTGAATACTAGAAGCATGTTGATTTTGTGTGAACACAAAAAGAAAGCTTGTTGATACCTCTCTGCTATTTATCACGGACACGGATATAGACACGGACACGGGATTTCAAAAAAAGGGGACCGGACATGTCAAGGGAGACGGCAAAAATAAGGAAAATTAATAAATGATAGTATTTATTTTATACCAACGAAAAATATATTTATATATATAAGCATGAAGCTTCAATATATATAAACAAGCATCACACATTCATCATATTACCCTTTTAACCCATAATATTCAAAGTAATACACAGTTACCCAAAATTGCCTATTTAACCACTGCCGTGTGTCCCCGGGTAAAAAATTAGTTAAATTACGTATTTTGTCGTCTCCCACACGTGTCCCCAGGGACACCCCGGACTCTAGGTGTCAGTGCTTCATAGCCTCTCTGGAAGGTATGATGGCGATAAATTCAGAATTTGCAAAAGTAGGCTATGGTCCACTAATGGCAAAATGCCCCGCTTTTGCATTATTCTAGCTGATGATTTTTCTAACTCTTCATTTTGGGACCTTTTTCCAACCAATGTGGTGAACTAGTGAAATCATAGAACTAAATTGTTGCCTGATTGGGTGTTTTGTAGGTGCATCAAACAAACAGATGTTGGGTTGTGTAAGATATTGCTCAAGTGCTCCTCTCTTCATAGTCTAAACCTCTATGCTGTTTCAAGGTAATATGTTGGAATTTTTTTTATAATGTTAGATTAGGTTACTATTGGGATCTGTAATGTGTACGACTGGCTGTATTCATGTCATGTAGCTTTACAGATGAGGCTTACAAAAATATATCCTTGTTGGCCGAACTCAAATTCTTGGATTTATGCGGTGCCCAGGTACAATCTCATAATGGCAGATTATAAAATCATTCAACTTGATTTATTGGTCTGACGTTTAGACTGACAAATACCTGGATGTTAGAATCTAACGGATCAAGGACTTTCGTGTATAGCAAAGTGCAATAATCTGGTGTCTCTCAATTTGACATGGTAAGCAAGTTAATTTCCTCCATAATCTGGGTTAAAACAAGCTGTGTTTTGAATTCACAGGCCACGTGTTACATCACACTTCCTCTTATCTTCACAGGTGTGTGCGTGTCACGGATGAGGGGGTCATCACCCTTGCAGAAGGTTGCACTTCTCTTGAATTTCTGAGGTAAATCTCGATGAGAGCTGATTATTACAGAATGTGAATGCTGATAAAGCATTTAGTAAAGAGGTTAGCATGCCATTAGACCAACAAGTCAACGTTGGACTTTTTGGTACTAACGCGGTCACAATTCATTGAGCTATTTGCACCAAATTCTACACGGACGCCTCTAAATGCAGAGCAGCGTTGGATGCTTAATTATGTTACTTGGATATAGTGGTCTCGTTGAGTTAAGTTTCTGATGCTTAATGTTTTATGTTACATAGAAACACTTGTTACACAGAAAAAAGATTGAAGATATTAGTATGACAAGTTTCTATCCCTTGGTCCTGGATTTGGGAGTTGGAATAAATCACGATTTAGGCACATGCACGCACCTGTAAGTCGTATGGGGCATATCTGAGTGTAATTCTCCTGGTTACAAAGAGTTTTAGTGTGACATGCACAGAGAGTATATAATATAGTGTATACGAGCTCTAGTCAGATACTACCATTCCATACTTTTATGTGAAGCTCCATGGACATCTTCTAGCTGTTTAAAGTCTCCCTTTGAGATGACATTATTTTAATGCTTTCATGAAACAAAAAAATGCAGCTTGTTTGGAATTGTGGGTGTGACTGATAAGTGCTTGGAGGCGCTGTCGAAGTTCTGCGCAAGCACAATTACAACGCTCGATGTGAATGGATGCATCGGCATCAAGGTATCTGAGTTTGACTTGTCAAAAGTGTATTTTTTCACTGTATTGCCTTTGTCTAAGTTACAGAACTTAGTCATTCACCAAATCACCAAGAACTGGGGATTCAAAAACTGGGAATGCTCCATTTACATGTCACTAAAGACCCCAATAGGCATTATGACGAGGATGGCCCAACCATTCAATCGATTGAAGCCTTACTCATTTAATCCTACTAATGGTTCGTTGAAGCCTTAATCGATTAATCATTTTGGCCATGGCTTGTGTTGGTCATGCCCTTTCTCATAGCTTCCATAACTTCTAACACACTGTAGCTTTTTGGCCACTTTCTTTCCATTAGGAACATAAACCTGGATTCAGTTACTGTTGTACTGAAGGGCAGGCTAGTTGATCACTGCAACTTGAATACATCCATGCTATCATCTTGTATCTTTATAGTTGCTCAAATAATTTTCAGAAACTTGCATGGTGATATCTACTTGATTTTTCCATATACTAGCAGATGCCTGTGCCTAAGGGCACATCGAAACGTAATATATTCTCAACCTAAATAAAGTATCCGTTCTTCCTGACAAATTAATCGACACAGTGTTAGACTTTTAGTTACCATTTTGAAACGTTTTCCTTGTTGATCAGGAAAGGTGAGGTGTGGACGGAAGCAAAATTAGGGATCCTTTATTGAATCCGTGGTGTGTGTGTGTGTGTGTGTGTGTGTGTGTGTATAGACAAATTTAACTTCATGATAGTTTCTTTGTTCTTGAATATTACCTTTGTTCTTATGTGCTTGTCAAGGGCTGTTTCCTTTGATTCAGCAACTATCTTCATAATTTTTTTTTTTGAACAAATCAGATCCAACTACTTTTTCACTACTCAAGTACCTACAAGCCGCTATGAATTCCATTAGGTTCAGTTGTCCCTAGTGCCGCTATAAATTCCATTCTTAATTCTCCCAGTACCAAGTGGCCAAACTTCCAACTTATCAGGATTGGTTTTTTTATTCTTCTCTTCTAAAAGTGTATTTGTTTGCAGTTTCAGACACTAATAGCTAAATTGTGATATTTATTGGAATTTATTTTTTGTTGATCTCTACCTATCTTCCTTGTAGAAACGAAGCCGTGAAGAACTCCTTCAGTTGTTCCCACATCTGACGTGCTTCAAAGTGCACAGCTAGTGTCATGGTTTATGAAGAAGCAAATGATTATCTCCTTCCATCAGTGTGAGCGTCCCACCTCCTAAATTTATTAGCTCAAAATAATTTATCGAACTAGCAGCTCTAAAATATGCTAGAAAAGTTTGTTTACTTCTTTTGTATGTAAATCAATTTGGCTAATTGATACACAACAGTTGACGGTTTAAGAAACTCATGCTATACTGGAATCATATACACTTGCTGGAAAATTGTCTTCCTGAATATGCATAGAAACTCTGTTACCTGCTCATCTATATAAAAACAAATTGTCATGGACATCTCATATTTCTTTCATATTTATCACAACCCGTAGCCTCTCTTGTATTTTTATGGCATTTATTCCCATTTCTTGCATTACAGCTTTCCGATCCTGAAACCTGTTTTTGTAGGTTTGCTTTTGCGGCGATCTTTTTCGGGAATAATAAATAGAGTTCCAAAAAGCTTGTGTTTCATGGATGTCTTTTAGCTATTGGTTCTGATTCTTCAAGTTACTGTATACAAGTTATTGGAAAAAAAGCTACTTAGATGTTTCTATTTGTGGACTTTGCAGACCTTTGGCGCTGGAGAAATTTTGCGAATATTCAGTTAATCCGTGAAGGGCCGAAAACACATAAGATAATTATTTTTGCGAAGTTGAGAACAACCCATTTGCCAGATTGCTACAAGAAGTAACGGGTCGATCTTACTTTTTGGGGCCTTTTTGCCTTTGATTCGGATGGAAAGTACAGCGGGAGATTACCATTTCCCAGTTTCAAGTACAATACTCCTATCACTTTTCGATCTCTTTTGGTTTCGATCCTTGTCTTGGATTTATCCTTGTCTGATGTGAAAAATTCAACATTGTCATTGTCATAGTATGTACCAACAAAAAACACACAATTATTAAGAGACAGCCTAAAATGAAATACTCTACTTTTATTTGGGGACGGAGGGAGTATTAAATATATCATGGAGCTCTTGAATTTTAACACATTTGGCTGAAAAAGAAAAAGAAAAAAGAGGAGGAATCAGTTCCTGTTTGTTGGGTATTTGAAGTAGTTGAAACTTGAAAATCTCCAAGGGATGGCCTGGGCCATTTTCTGGCAGGAGAAATGGCCACCCTGAAAATGGAAGGGGTGCCGAAAAATGGGTATGGCTGGCGAAATGGCTAGGCGTTGGAGATGCTTTTAGGAACCAAAACAAGACCACAACAAATGCCTACGAAATCCAGACATGTAATAGAACGCTAGGCCTACAAATCTCCCAACATAAATCACAGTAACGGCTAAAATGTGTTGCTCAACATATTGATATTGAAAAGGAAACTGGACAATTTTCCTGCTTACTACAAAGAATTTCATAGCTAGGAGATGCAACAAGCATACCTCTGAAAAAATGTACCATTTTAGCCAAAAACATGTTCCACATTACCAGCACTTCCGATAGGAAAAAAAGGGCTAACAATGAACAATGGTGTCCATGTTGTGAATTCCGAACATCGTGTTATATTCTTTTACGGGAATAGCACGCAAATATCCAAGAGGAAAAACTCCGATTTGTATTTAATCAACCGAAATACAACATCATGAAAAAAACCTCAACACGTTTGGTGGGTCTGGAGCATTAGTTTGCTGAGATCGGACGTAAAATTCCAAGAGGGCTTACCGCTAAATCAGGCTGCATGGGGTCGTTTTTATAACTGTAACGAAAAAATAGTCGATAACTTAAAATTTTAAAGGGTTTTGCCCAAACCTATGCATGACTTGTACGAAACTTTTTCACCTTAGAGACCTACAGGAGCTGATTCCATAGAACTTTTTTACAAATTAATTTGAAAATTTAATTTATTGAATGGAAATATTTAGCGTTGTGCGCTAGCCCGACACCCCCTTGGCCTTGCAGGGGCATAGCAAAAAATAACCACTAGTAGGGGCACAACGAAGACACAAACTCACAATAAGTGTCTTAATAGTGCGGATATTTACTAGACAATTAGGTTGCGCATCTTTCCATGGCTATACTCTCTCTTGCCTTGTTTGTTAGGTGGGATTTGGGGATGGGATGGAGTGGGACCCACAACTCCATTTTTATTTTTTTTTTGATAAAAAAAAAAATTCCATGTTTGTTTCCCTTATTTTGGATGGGATTTGAAATCCCATTGTCATTTTTATCCCAATCCATATAGGATATAAAATCTCATGGGGGGGTGGGATTTGGATGGGATATTGATTTTCCAATGGCTAAAATAACAAAAAAAAGTGATTTTCAATGGCTATGTCCAGTTGAATACAAACGCAGGATATGGATATTCTCCATTCATTGATATCCTGAGCAATATCCCAAGGGATTTCATATCTCAACCATATCCCAAGGGATTTCATATCCCATCCATTTATCTCCGGTTAAACATTTGTTGAGAAAGAAGATGATTGCGGAGAAAGAAGATGATTGTGCAAATACCAAAATGGGGATTAATTGCATTTATTATTTAATTACAAGAATATTCTGATAGCTAGGAAGTTCCTAATTTGGTATGAAATTAATATAAATAGATTTTTTTACCCTTATTATTAAATAAGAGATATGGTGGGCAGAGAAATTAACTTCAGTTATCTATTATTTCACCACTATACACGCCATTAGGCTGCACAGCACCCCCCAGGTTCCATACCGGACCTTGGGGAGGTGTTGTGCATGGGATGCACAGCACCGTGCTGTGCAGCCATGGCACGGCGACGGCGGCCTCGTTCCGACGATCGGAGAAGTTCACTGCGTAGAGTTCGTCGAGTATTACAAGTGTACCAAAAATTAACTCGATCGGATATCTTTAAGTGCCTCATTGGAACACAAATAACTTAAAAAGAAATGGAACACAAATGGACACAAACACCGGATCAAAACCACTTTTTAAATTATTTGTGTTCCGATGAGGCACTTAAAGATATCCGATCGAGTTGATTTTTGGCACATTCGTAGTACTCGACCAGCTCTACGCGGTGAACGTCTCCAATTGTCGGAAAGATGCAAGCACAGCAATTTCCCAAGAAGCAACAAACAAGCAGCACTTGGTTGTGGATTTTTCTTCAGAGATGGCCAAGTTTTCATGCTGTGTTAGTCTCTTGCTCCTTGCCGTTGTTCTATCAGGTTTTTGCCTTGCTCTTCCCAAACTCTAGTGTACATGCATATGGTAGATTTAATAGTATTTTTTTATTTAAGGGATCCGGGGATCCTGTAGTGTGATGCCGCAGCGGCACACGAGCCGTTGATTTCGGTAATTAATGGCTCAGATTTCATCTCGGCAGTGGACGGCTAGGATCGTGCAAGTGCCGAGACGAAATCCGAGCCGTTGATTGCATGATCAACAACTCGGATGCCGCACTACAGTATAGGATACTCTAGGATCCCCAATTTCTTAAATTTGAAGATATGGAAACTATAAAATGAAACACCTAAAATAAAATTCGGAATCAAAACTTTAGATCTCGAAAAACACAATATAATTTGTAATGATAAAATCAAAATCGATCAGACAATTGACATAAACATCATACATGAACCTTATTTCAGTGTTTTTGTTCATTAATTTTTCTAACAGCTATATCATGTTTTTGTTTGGCAGTTGCAGTGACAATGGCTCATACAGGTGATAAAATCTGCAACGAAATCCTTGACCCCTTTGAATGCAACGCAGCAAAATGTATCCAAGACTGTGCTAAAACTCACAATGGCAAGGCAAAATGCATTGCAACATCTTGTGTTTGTACTTTCAAATGCTCCTAGGATGAGGGCAAAAATATTGACAATATAATTAGGATGAGGGCATAAATGACCCTTCATCATCTTAATAAGCATTTTCACCAATTTATTTTGATTCCTACATGTGTAACGAATTCTTAAAGGTGGAATTTATGTTCAAAAAATATATATAAATTAAAAATAAAGGTGGGATTGATTTTATTTTTGTATAGAGCTTGATTCATGTGACTCATATTACGTCAGTCATAGAATGAATGAGAATGACGTTGTCAATGTTGCCATCCTTGGGCTAAAGCCCAAGGTGCGGCTGTATTAGGCTTAAAAAAATATGCAAATTAATTTAGGCTCACTTCTATTTGGTACCGGTTATAACATTTGAGAGAAAAATTATCCTCCCTCCCTCCGTCCCCAAATAATTGTCCACAATTCACTGCTTAAGACTTTTCAAAATAGAGTTTATATTATGTACTTCATAATTGTTTTGCAATTTTAAAATGTTTGTCAAATAGAACTAAGTAAAATCTATAAAATAAGATCCATATTCCAAGTAAAAATATAGGTACTTTTGTAAGGCGTCCAAATAATTAAATATGAGCAATTATTTTGGGACGGAAAGAGTACATAATAGGATATATATAATGAACATAATGAACTTTCTTGTTTGATGTGCACAAGTTCAAATCAGGGGGAAAGCTACGGTACACCCCCCCTTTTGGGTGCATACGATGTACACCGGTGTAACAAAACCTCTAAGATGCATAACTAGTTACGCTAGAACCACTAAGAGACATAATCCGTTACAACCTTATAGACATTGACCTACGTTGACCTATAAAGGGTGTATACCATATGGACCCTTAACCCCTATACGGCATAACCTTGAACCAGAGATATAACTGAACCACTAAGTGGCATGACCTTGAACCCCTAAGAGGCATAACCGTTATGCCATATAGGGGTGTGTACCGTAGCATTTCCCTAAAATCTGCGAGAGTTTGAAATTTTTTGGGAAGGGTAATTTATCTATTTTATCCTTTGTAGATATTCGTGAAGGACTAGCTGGAATTGACTTCTGTTTTGGGCCCCTAAAAATTTAGGGCCAGCCCTGGACATTTCCCAAGTATCATGAACGTAAATGAGTAATATGACAGAAGATATGAAAATTTGGTAATTGCGAGGATTAAGTGGGCCTCCTATGTGTAAATCACAACAGAGTGGGAATGAGCATGAGAAAATAACAAGTATCCTCCATGAAGTTGTATTTTCAAATTCCACGGATGCTAAATATTTCAAACCAACCATTAGAGGATTTGTCTGGCCGTTAACTTCAAGACCTTAGAATTAGTTGAGATGCGTGCAATCTGGCCCGGAGATTATCAACCCAAAAAAACACTCACAACAAAGTACTTTAATTTGAGAACACATAACTATTGCAATATTTTAACTCAAGTGTTTCAACGGTCAAAGGTTGCCGGGCCAGCTTACGCTTTTACGCATTGTAAAAAATATGATATTTGACAAGAAAAAGGGTGAATACAAATCAAATTAGGTATAAGTTTGGGACTACCAAATTCGGATTTGTATGAGCCTATTTAGCGTTTACCCCATAACTTTTTATAAGGCCCGGTATACATTAATTTAAAAGTGCTGATGCTTAAAGTCCATTAATGGACAAAAATGGCCCTGGGATGTAAACGCTCTGTCTCCGGATCTCTCCAAAAGATGCAGCGCAGCACTCCGGAGCTAATTGCTGAAAATCGGGCAGCCACTTTGGCCAGACAGCTTGTCCATTATCACTCTGCCCAATCTGAGTCCAACTTTCTCTCTCGCTCATGCGTGGCCCAATGTGGGTTTCTCTCTCTTCTCGGAACAAATGCTATTCAACATAACGGCAAATTTAGGGGTTTCTCTCTTTTCAATTTTGGAGGTGGGTACAATTTTAGGAGTTTAGGCTTTTTGACGTAGGGTATCATACGGTTTCATGGGGATTTTAGAAGTTTAGGCACTTTCATAGGGTGTTGGAGGTTTAGGCACTTCCACATGGTTTTGGGAGATTAGGCACTTCCATACGGTTTGTGGGTTTAGACACTTTCATGAGCTAGATGGGGCATTTTTGGAACGTGAAGATGATTTGTTCTCTTGGCATTAAGTAATTAGTTTGTGTCCTATTTGCATGATTGACTCCTATACTCTGTCCTTATCGAAGAAGTTCACTATTTGCTTTTACGGTTGTTTCTTAAGTGCATCTTGTTCAGTGTTTGTTGTGATACTCATGTCACGGATCCATTGTTTATATCTCCACCTGACATTCAAGTGTCACACATGTGGAGCAGTGCTAGAGCTTGTCCCACATTAGTTAATCTAACCTCTAAAACTAGTATATGAGCATGAACGGAGTCTCAATTGTTCTAATCCCAGTTTTATCATGTAGTTCAAGCTTCTTTTTCGCGTGTTCTTGAAGTACCCCGCTATACCCGTAGATCTTGATTTTCCTAACCAGAAATAAACCAAACTGAAAAAATTGCATGCCGAGTGCTTAAGCAGAGCTTATGGTCACTTGGTCCTCGGTGTTTCCAATCCTAGTAAAGGGTTATGACACAAATTAATACTCTATAAAACCAAATCAAAACTTACCTTCCCATTATCCACACTGATGCTCCCTCGTTGACTCATGATGAAAATAACAGTTACTAGTAATACTTGCTTGCAATACCAAGTTTTATCAGATGTCCCCTAAGGAACCACTACCAAGTTCAAATCAACAAGAAAATAAGAAAGAATGTTACATGCACCGGAGAGATTAATGGGCAATTTCATGAAAAATCATCTTTAATTTGCAAAACTTGAATAATGCCAGTGTCTACCGATGTTTAACCATAATAACTAGTGCTCAAAAGCAACATGAAACAAGACTTCAAACAAGAACCAGTCTTCAGATGTTCAGAGCACATAACCGAAACAAGAAGAAACAAGAAGAAATACAGAGGTCAACCTAGTAGCCACCCTTAAGATCATTGACGACATCATACGGAATAGGAGTAACAGTCTCCAAGGTTGCACCTTCCACCATAAAACCAGGTTTAGGGCCCTCTGGCTGCCTCTTTGTGCTGATGATCTCACCTCTTCCCTTGGCCTCTGCCTTCAGTTCATCGTTCTTCTTTTTCCTCAATTTAAAATCCTCAGTGCACCTTGAAGGCTGAACATGCTCAACACGAACATGAATCCTCTTCTTGATTATTCTGTTCCCTACCTGTATGAATTTACATGTAGTTTGAATGGTTAGATTTTCTTCATCAGATGCAAAAAAGGCATAGAAGCTCTTAGTGTATCAGCAAGAGAAATAAAAGCTAACAGGGCGGGCAGTTGCATATGCAAATACAAAACATATTTTATTTTATTTTTTTGACAAGTATATGCAATACAAAACATGGAGAGTGTCAGGAAATAAGAGTACTGCTGCATAAGGTAAAAGAAAGAATTGCAAATCCAGATCAGTGGGGACTCAAGTCTGCAGCCTGTGTTGTGTTTCTAAATCTTGTCAGTCCAAGGATATGAATTGTTATGGCTTGTTTGCAATTTCTGTGGGAAGTCGCTTCATAACTCCTCACGAAAATAGCTTGGGCAGCCATGTTTTACTACATACATGGCAATTGGCAAGCAAGAAATTGCAGATTGACAGAGGGCCACAATTTTCTGTGATTCAAGTACCCCGAAGTACTGATAAATAAAAAATAAAAAAAAGGTACCCCGAAGCATGGTTGTCAGAATCGCACGATTTACGATTCGATTCACGATTCTGAGCAAAAACGATACGAATCTATAGGTGAATCAAGTTTGATATAGAATCGGAGGTGAATCGTCCGATTCACGGTTTGATTCGCAATTCGATTCCCGATCCACTCAAAAACGATTCGAATCTTTAGGTGAATCAAGGTTTATCACAACTTTCATTCGACAATATGAAACCACTTTTGCTATTTTGCCTTGTTTTTTCTTATAGGAAAGTAAGAATATGAGATCATATAGTACGGGAAATTCATATTTCCTTATTCAATGGAAACGTATCTACCATGGATATGTAATTTCACAATCAATCTTTTTGGTTCTTGTATCCTCTAAATCATAGACCCACGGCTCTGAGGCTCGGACTAACCCACATACGTTGCCATATAAGCTAGTTTCCTACCTATTATGGCTACAAGCTTTATTTTGTAAGCTTTTTATTATGAATTCGTAACATTTATATGCATATATCGATGTTACTATAGTATTTATTTTGCTATGATGCCATGTGTGATCATCAATTTATAGTAGAAAACAATCTTAAATATGTATGTTAGCTTAAATTTTTCAATTTTACAATGTATCTTTATTATGTAGAGGCATAGATACATTTTCCAATGTATTTGTGAAAGTTGGACCGAATCGTTACGATTCACGATTCAGAAAAGGGTCAATTCGATTCGCGATTTGACAACCTTGCCTCGAAGTAAACCAGAACCCATATAATTAGCCAACCATTCCAAACAAAGAAAGTACGAAAACTAACTAGTCAATTAGAACACGATTATACCAAATACCAATAGGGAACGACGACATCAGTTACATAACTAGAGCACCACTCTTATACTATATGAATAGCCATATGATTACACACAATTCAAACACGAGCAGGAAAACAAATAAAAGATCAGACTCATGGAGAATGCATGACAAAGACAGGTATATAATGCAAGAACAGGAGGACGGGGTTCGAGGCAGGCAGAACAAAAAATACTCTATGAATCAACACGATTTAATAACTGAAATGGTTATGGAGTGTTGGGGGTTTGGAAGGATTGATATGACATGTAACATTTTTACCCCTTACAATCATTGCAAAGAGAAGTCATACAACTAGTATAAACTACTTTTGAATCCTTCCAAACCAATAGGGAATGACGATATCAGTTACATAACTAGAGCACCACTCTTATACTATATGAATAGCCAGATGATTACACACAATTCAAACACGAGCAGGAAAACAAATAAAAGATCAGACTCATGTAATGCATGAGAAGGACGGGTATATAATGCAAGAACAGGAGGACGGGGTATGAGGCAGGCAGAACAAAAAATGCTCTATGAATCTACACGATTTAATAACTGAAATGGTTATGGAGTGTTGGGGGTTTGGAAGGAGTGATATGACATGTAACATTTTTACCCCTTACAATTATTGCAAAGAGAAGTCATACAACTAGTATAAACTACTTTTGAATCCTTCCAAACCAATAGGGAATGACGATATCAGTTACATAACTAGAGCACCACTCTTATACGAGTTGGGGATTTGGAAAGATTGATATGACATGTAACATTTTTACCCCTTATAATTATTGCAAAGAGAAGTCATACAACTAGTATAAACTACTTTTGTATCGGGTAATTTTGGAAAACTTAGCCAGACTCAATTTTGAGTCTATACCAAATTACCAATTACCAAAAGATGCTCTCCCTTTTTAAGATATAATAGATTTTAGGGTGGCACACACTACTTCCGTGGATTAATTAATTGCTACATACAAAGAAACATACAGCAGGTTACTATGCAAAAAATAAATCATTCACACTTGTGCAATATAACAAACTAATATAATTGTGATTCTTTTTTTTTGCGATATCGACTCCATACCAAATACTAGCATTCATTCTTCATCTAGTAACCGTAATTGGAAAAATATTGAGTAAGACTTCACAATCTCATCAGAACATTTTAATTGTCCAGCTACATATTGTGCAATGGAACGTCTATAAGTCCTTCTATCCACATTTATCTATTAATTTTTTTAAGAAGGATGAAGACATAAATTTGATTAGTATAACCTTTTAAACCTAACCTAAAGGTGCCAGCAGTACTCTACTGAACCACAAGGCTAAACGTTCTGCAGAATATATGACCCATGCTCCCTATAATCACATTTACAACACAAACGCCCACCATTTTTCGAACCCTACGATCCAAAGTAACTAAAACAATTAAGAGTTCAAACCATTAAAGTTGAAACAATTATAAATCACAGCCTTCCTATGAAACCCAAAACTGTAGACAATTAGAACACATATTACACCAATTAGGATCAGTTACGCAAACCCAAGAATTTCCAATATTCCATACGAATAGCAAGATGGTTGCTCACCATTTCAAATTTCAACATAAGCAAAACATTACAAACAAGATCAGACCCACGAATTTTGATTATAGACAAGATCGCGATGATAGGTCCAAATAGACTACATAAGCTACAAATTCAACACATTCTCTTCCGATAAATACACCCATATAATGCAACCAAAACAGAACTCATAGTAAAGGCGAATGAGAGAGGTCAAATCAATTGTATCAAAAATAAATTCAACATTTCCGTCATGACATACGAAATTATGGATACCCAGATGATTACTCCATCATTTCAACAACCTCAAAACACCAAATCAGAATAATTGAACATCTTCAAGTCGATCAAAGACAAATGCAACATATTCTATCTACAAATACGAAATTACGAAATCCCAGATGATTAGCAACCATTTCAACAAACTCGAAATACCCAACCAGACAAATTTAACATTTTCCGCCTTGCTATATGAATGTACGAATACCCCTACAATTACTCCATTTCAACAAAACCAAAACACCAAATCAGAAAAATAAAAAAACCCATACAATACCTGTTTGTTCATTTCGACACCGATGGATCGCTTGGTGACGTTCCAGACCTGACCAGTGCGTCCATGGTAGAACTTGTGGGGCATGCCCTTGTGAATGGCGCCGTTTACCTTGATGTCCACGTAGTCACCGATGTGGTAAGTCCTCAAATACGTCGACAGGTGGATCGTACCCTTCTTTCTGAACGGTCGAGAGAACAGATCCCTCGTCCTCGACCTCAGTCCGTGTCCCGCCGGCATCTTCTCTCTCTTGCTCTCTCTCTCTCTCTCTCTCTCTCTACACTACCAGTGTGCGAGGGCCGTAAAACCCTAATACGGGGTCTTTGTGCATTTTATAGGGCTTGGTCATACTGATCTGGGCCTTTTTGGGCCGTTGCTCTTTTAACGTAATTTTTTGGGTTTACCTATCCAGGCCATCCTAAGAGAAAATGTTCCAGGTAGTTCTTTCACGTGGAATTAGGGCTACAAACGAGCTGAATCGAGCCGAATTTTAGAAAATTCAGATTCATTCATTAAGTTTTTAAACTAACCCGAACCGAGCTTGAACTCAATGAAAATTTGACGAGTGAGCTCGAGCCGAACTTGCTTAGGTTTGAGTCAAACTCAAACTTGTTCATGAGCCTTAACGAGTAAAAAAATATTAGATATTTATGCTCTCGTATTGGTTTAGAACTTTAAATAAAAATTTCATTTCCTTAAATGAATATGTTTATAAGTATAAGAAATTATAAAACCATATTAAAATCTAACTTTATAATACTTTTAAAAGTTTATACGTGCAATTTATATAAAAGTTTATATATATTTAAGGTTATTGTGAAATTTTGATGACATATACATATATGCCCCCATGTTCACGAGCCTAACCGAGCCGAACCTGGCTCATTTACTAGTCGAGCATAAAATTGAGGCTCAGGTTCGGCTCGCTTAGTACTCGAGTCGAACTCGAATGAGTTTTTACTGAGTTGAGCCTCGAGCAGTTCCTGAACGGCTCGGTTCATTTGCAGCCCTACGTAGGATAAGATACACATACATGTGACCTATATTATGTGATAAACGTTACAAATAAATTGAATTGACATTTCTTTCCACCTCCAGCACCCGCCCCGGCATAAGCCATTTTTCTCCGGCACCTACGCACATTTTCAGTATAAGATTTGGAAACATTATCCATATCCAATACAGATGAAACATTACAGTGTAATGCTCAATTCATGTAGGATTGATTAATTTTGTGGAATTCATTGACATATAGACAAATTAACATGTGGCATTTGGTGATTGGTTAAAGTAATATTTCAAGACTAATCTTCTAATAATCAGTTTTTCTTTCATTCTCTAACCAAATGTGTGTATATGCAAGTATATATATGTAGCATACAGAGTAAATGATTAGAACTTTAAACAGTATAAGTTTTGTTGCACATATCTAATTTTTTTAAAAAGTAATACTCCCTCAGTAATACTCCCTCCGCCCCAAATTTGTTATCCATTTTTCGGCATGCGTGCCACTTTTCAATTGCTTATATGTTTCGATCTATAATTTTTAATTTTTTTTTTTGAAAACATTGTTTAATAGAACTCATCAAGAACTATAAAAAAATAACTATATTGAATACATATAATATTATACATTAGAAAATATGAATAATTTTTTAAGGTGTCGTGAATAGCGAAAGCAGATAAGAAATATGGGATAGAGGGAGTATATGTTTCTAAAACCTACTCGACTAGATCTATCATACAATATCCATATCAAATGTGAAAACACATAAGTGCAAAAAAATTATTTACATCCAACTGCATAATTCATACCCCCAATGCATAACTCACACCCCCTAAATGCAGAATTCGTACTCCTTCACAAACAGTTCACCTCACATAATACACCATTCATACACTTAAAAATAACATTTCACAAACTCCAAAAATGCAGAATTCAAACACCCCCAAAAAATAAAATAATGAAATAAAATAAAAAAAAAAATACAAGATTCACACACCCAAAATGTTGAATTCACTCCCGCTAAAATTACTCAATTCACAAACCCCTAAATATAAGATTCAACCCCCCAAATGCAAAATTTGCACATTGTCTGCATAATTCACACCTTCCAAAATACACACATACCCCATATTATACAATTTACACAGAATTCAACATCTAAAAATTATACTTTTAGAACATACTCAAGGAGATCTATCTTACACGACCAATGTTGAATATGAATTTATGTGTAAGAAAAGAAAATAATTTCGGGGTTGTAAATTCAACATCTTAGGGTGTATGGATTGGTATTATGAGATGTATGAATAATGGATTTCAGGGGTGAATTGCGACGAATTCACACCTCCAAATGCAAAATGCCATAACTTATATTATATATTGTCCGTTCTGCATAAAATTTACTTGTTGACACCAGATTTTTCCCTACCCCTTTATATCAAATCAAATCAATGACGTCGATGCTCCTAGGAAAGAGATGTTTAATCATCAGAAAATCAAACAGGCCATACGGTGCATAACATGCGATTCCCGGTAAAGGTAAACTTGCACAATACGTTTCATACTGATGCCGCGGTAAGTCAAATATCTATTTTAAACATCAAACATCATATAACACCTGCATGTGCATAGCTTGGATGGCAGGCATGCAATTTTAGGGAGGTCATAATCCTCCTTCCATCATTTTGTCAGAAATTAGCTCTCGGAAGCTTGTTTCTAGGCCAATCGGCCAACTTTATCTTCAAGAAACCCAGTCTAACATCAAGATGTGAGATGCATTTATTTTGATATTTCTGAGTGATCGGTTTAGGCGAACAGGGCCAAAAGACGAACAGGGCCAAAAGACCCATGTTTTGTCTGTACTACTTCATATAATACCAAACTTCATATTAAGCTCCACATGATGTGTTCAGAGCTCAAGTCAAGTTTCGGGCGATTCAAAGCGCGCTTACTATTTTCAGGGACATTGCGCTTTCCGAAACAACCGATTCCATGATCATGAACATCGGGACCCAATTTTTGAAATCTAAAGCATTTATAAATATATTCTAACCATTCTGAAGCTCCCTGTAAAATTTCAAGTCAATTGAACTTCATTTGGTCATTGGATTGCTTGTAGTGCTCCATTTCAATCAAGAATCGGATGATCGTATTTCTCATTGGATTGCTTGTAGCGCTCCATTTCAATCAAGAATCAGATGATCGTATTTCTCAATCTTAGGAGCATAATCTGGAAAAATGGACGTCGCCATGAGATCCAGAGCATGTCAAAACCCTAAAAAAAATTTCTTGGACGTACCTGGTTCAAAACACCCTACGTGAGAACAATTGAGCCAGTGCGGCATCGCACGAAAGTGTAGCAAACCCCTTGGTACTATTAGGCACCATTGGGAGGCTGCCACGTGGCGGTGGTACACCAATATTAGGCACCACTTTGTGATAAGCCCACAAATATTATCAAATTTGGTCTAATTATTATGCTCATTATTAATTTTTATAAGATATTGTGCATAAGGTATTTGTTTAAGTGTTTCAGGAATTTTGGTGTAAATACGATGTAACTGATGGTGCAGAGAAATGTACATGCACGTGACATTTTCTGCTACGTTAAACTTGGTCAACCCTTGGTCTTCTTATAACATTGGAAAATTACTCGGTCAACTTCCAGCTCCTGTTCGGTGGATTAGAGCATATTGATTGCATGGGGCAATTACAATTTCAAATTCTGAAATGGCAATTGAATTGCTTGGCCCTCTTTGTTTCCCAATATGGTCATGAGTATTCGCAAACAACCTGGTTGTTTCTCATATCAAACCCGAATCTAAGATTAGTCTTAGTTGTGGATTCCTTTGCGATTGAAATGAGGACACCTTTGGTCTACCCTTCCGTACATATCTCCTCAGTACACACTTAGGACCAATCTTCTTTAATCACGTTAAAAAGCCATTATTTTTAGTATAATTTTCAGCTTTTCCTTGGCGAGTCTTTTGTCAATGGAGTAGTCGTCGTAGACTCGGCCTAGGTTGATCATCACTCTATGGCCTAAGTGGTTTCATAATTCTCACACATGTGCTAACAAAACTTGTTTGTGTTTAATCCGGGCTCATAGCTATCGATTTAAAACTCAAGGTTGTTAAG
The DNA here is from genome assembly GCA_963854785.1 of Vaccinium vitis-idaea. Classification (NCBI taxonomy): domain Eukaryota; kingdom Viridiplantae; phylum Streptophyta; class Magnoliopsida; order Ericales; family Ericaceae; genus Vaccinium; species Vaccinium vitis-idaea. The sequence continues at coordinate 29,816,107 of OY978218.1, forward strand.
TTTTTTATTTTACGTCGACAATAAAATTGGGAGAAATTTTTTGTTCACCCTTGGTGAGGGTGAACAAAACCCTCATTCTGATTGGTTGAAATGGTATGGGGTCCACAAAAAATGGTGTGGATCACACCACAAAGTGATGTCATGCTTACCAAAAAGTGTATTGATTCTGTGGACCCCATACCATTTCTACCAATTATGGTGAGGGTTTTGTTCACCCTCTTTTGGTGAGGGTGAACAAATTCTTTCTCTAAAATTGGCACGCATAATACTTACATCGATGTAATATTGAGGGTTCAACAAACTTCTGATCGAGCCTTGATTAAACAAAACACCGGAAAGAAAAAAATAGAATTTCATTGAAACATCTTCTGAGAGAGCGCACAATTACCGTGTGGCTCAATTGTGCTAAATTGTGAGAATCATGGATGTACATGGGCTACAAGTGGTAAGAACCTTGGCCTGATCCTCTTTGTTAAATTCAAGCTAATTCATAGTTTTAATTTTAATTTGGCAATCTTTAGTTCTAAAATCACCAAAAATCAAGAAACGAAAGGGTCGGCTACCTACAGCTGAAAAATCACTGTTTAGATCGATAAGCCATTTCATTCCAGAAAATCGTTCTCTGTGGTTCGACCTCGGACTTTCCGAGTTATACCTGCAAGCGATTACCAAGGCCCTATGCTTTGTGCCAGTCACATTGAGATACAAATTGTGGTTGCAAGCACTTTGCCTATAAATTGGACCCCTCACTTCTTCATTTCACACACCTTTAGAGTTTTGATCCTTCGTGGTGCTCCAACTTTTAGTCCGAGGAAAGCTCGGGGTGGACATCTGGTTCGGAAAAACCCGACTTCCTATTTTTCGAGAAATATCGGGGTACTCTCTGTAAGCAAAACTTGAATTTCTCGACCGAGTCTTATTCCATCAGGCCATAGTTGCCATAACCTCATACTGCGGCTCAGACTTTTTAGTGTTGTGCAGAAGTGTTGCCAGATTTCTCTCAGAAGGGATCCCAGATCATAAATCTTGCCGTTTCTCTGCCCGAGTACCGAGATAAATCTATCCACTCTCCACCGGAGGCTATAGCCGATTTTTTGGGCAATTTTTCATATATACAGCAAAAGCTCTGTCCGATTCTCAACCCGGGGTTCGAGGCGAGAGTCTGCGTGTAAATCCATTTCAAATACCTTTATCTGCCTCCTCATTTGATTTGGCATGTAGACAACAGATTTAGAACTCTACCCATGGACCGGGCCCGCGTCTAGTTTTGGACGTCATATGACTGTATTTCTAAATTTATTCAGTCTATGAATCAAGAGAATTCATGATAATATAAACGGGCTTTATCGCTATGCACTGCGATAGTTTTATCGAGGTTTGGCGTGCATGACATGATGTATTTGGCGTGCATGAAATGATGTATTTTGAAAGCTATACATGTAGAGTTAGGTGGTTATCTTTTGTAAAAAACTTTATTTTGAAAGATGAGAATGTAACTTATAAGTAATGTTATTTTTTACTCGGGACTAATGTAATTACTTAAACATAGACTTACTTGAGCCTTGCTAACGAGGTTATGATTTATGAAATGACCTTTTTGGGAAATCCTTGTGAGCCATGGGAGGTGATATGGTATGGATATTCATTGCACATTAAGGATTTTATTTATGGAAATGTGCTTATTTATACATTGAAAATCAAGGGTGTGACAATGGGACAACCTAGCTCTACCAAGCCTCCATTGAAAGGGTTCATTAAATCCACACAAAGCTCTCTTCAATATTCCCTTCTCCCTGAGAAGAGAAGTGATGGTTTTGACCCAAAAGCTTACAAGCTCTTAGCTAAGTTAGGTTATGATGACTTTACTAGCCCAACGCCACTGGGAGAGTTGAGTCTTGAACTCACGGGTGAGGAAGTTTATGACTTTACTAAAGCACAGAAAGAATTGAGGCGGGAAGGCTATAAAGTTAGCCCTTCAAAGATTGGTCTTGGTTTCACACCACAAGAACCTATCTGCATATCCGCCAAGAGAAAAGATAAGAAGGCTAATGTGCAACATATCACAATAGAAGAGGTGGAAGAAGATGACATTCAACAAAACTCTTTGCGAGTCTCTGTATTTGATTGCATCGAGGCCTTGGTTACTTGGACCTCAGTCTTCAACAAACTTGGCATTATAAAAGAGACACACGAGGAGTTGACTTTGCAACCCTAGAAACCCATCTTTTCTCGACTTAGAAATAGAAGCATGTCGTTAAAGGAGGACAACATCAAGGAAAGAGGTAAGAGCATCGAGATAGATTCTACTAAAGAAGATGAAGAGGCTTGAAGCTCAATTATTTCTCGTATGAAGTAGATAATGTCACTTGATGAAAATGCGAAAGGTCTACTCAAGGTTAAAAGACACACTATCATTTTAATTGGGCAACCCAAAGGCCACACAAAGGCGGCAACAAAAGAGAAAATGGAGTACCCTACAATCATTTTAACAAGGCAACCCAGCCCAAAAGCATACTTTGACTTGTTTTCCGAATATAAACACGTTTTTGCTTAGACAAATAAAGAAATAACAGGGTTATAGAAAAGAAAGAAATTCGAAAGAGAAGTCTCACCAGCTATGAACACGCAACCCCAGGATCAGGAAAAGACATAGATTAAGGAAATAATCATGCTCGTAATGGCAAGAGTACGAAATTCCAAAGAAAGAAGACAAAATAATATAGATAGAATTGGCTAAGCCAAAAAGTGGTTCTTCACCACTTAAGGACTAGACACGGCACCCGACCGGTGAAGCAAGCCTTTCGATATATTCAGCCTGAGCGGATCCTAGTGATTGAAGAAGAAGTTAACAAATTAATCAAAGCAAGATTCATCCTTGAAGTAAAGTATTGAATATGGATTTCAAGCATGGTTCCAGGAGTAAAGAAAAATGGGAAGATTCGAATGTGTAGACTTTGAAACTTGAACAATGCATGCCCTAGGGATGACTTTCCTCTTCCTGAAACTTAAACAATCCCTGCACCAAGAACGACTTTCCTCTTCCTATCATGGAGTTAAAGATAAGTGCAACTACTGGTCACGAGGCATTGTCTTTCATGAATGGATGTTTGGGATACAATCAAATAAGGATGGCATCCAAAGATGAAGAAGCAACGGCCTTCTGCACCACGAAAGGAATTTACTACTACAAAGCAATGCCTTTTGGTCTAAAAAATGTTGGCGCCACGTACCAACGTTCTAGGCAAAAGATTTTTGACGACATGCTCCATAAGATTGTTGAGTGTTATGCCAATGACTTGGTTGTCAAGACAAAACAAAGAGATGATCACTTGCAACACCTTCATCCAGTCTTCAACCGATTAAGGAAGTATGACTTGAAAATGAATCCTCTAAAGTGTGCCTTCGGAGTTACATAGGGAAAGTTCCTAGGCTTCATCGTCCGATATCGAGGAATTGAGGTTGATCAATCCAAAATTGACGTCATACAAAAAGATGCCAGCACCAAAGAACATAAAGGAACTCAGAAGCCTATAAGCCATTTGGCATACATCCGTTGATTCATTTCAAACTTAACTGGGCATTGCCAACCTTTCATTCGACTGGTGAAGGACACATCTTTTACTTGGGATCAAGCTTTTCAAAATGCCTTTGAGAGTATCAAAAGTTAATTGCTTAATTCTCCACTTTTAGGGGCTTCTATTGCTGGAAAACCGATTAATGAATTTGAGACTGTGTATGTTCCATGAAAGGCAGCAAAAGGGCAAGCGCTAGCAGACTTCTTAGCGAATCATCCTATCCCAGCCGATTGGGAAATATCCAAAGACTTCCCTAATGAAGATGTGTTATTCATCGAGGTTCTCCAACTTTGGATGATGTTCTTTGATGGGGCTGTTAGATTGGAAAGTCTGGAGCTGGTGTCATCTTTGTCTCCCCACAAAAACAAATCCTACCTTATGCAAGCATGCTTAGTGAAAAATGCTCAAACAATGTCACTGAGTATCAAGTCTAGACTCTTGGTCTTCAAAAAACTACTGAAATGAAAATTCATGACCTTGAGGTTTTTGGAGATTCCAAGTTAATAATTAATCAACTTTGTGGAGACTATGAAGTGAAAAAAGATGATTTGATCCCATATTTTCAATATGCAAGCCATTTGCATGAAAAATTTGAAGGAGTGACACTCAAGTATGTCCCACGAAAGCAGAACTGCATGGTCGATGCAGTAACTAACCTGGCAACGACATTGGCATTGCTAGAAGGCGAGAGTATCAATGTCTCCATCTGTGAGTGATGGCTATTACCACAATTATAGGATTGTCGTCTCAAAGAATCAAATGCAATCACAGTATCGCCCATAAAGGAAGATGATTGGAGATTTCCTTTAATTGACTACCTCCAGCATGGAAAACTTACAAATGACCTTTAGTATAGGACAAAGATAAGACGATGAGCCCCTAGATTCATCTTCTTTAAAAGTACTCTATTCCGTTGCTCATGAAAACTTCCTTCTTTGTGGTCTTGGGAAAGGTAAATCCCAACAAGCAATGGAGGGATGCCACTACAAAATCTATGGGGATCATCAATCTGGCCCTAAATTGCACTTTCGAATGAAAAGAATGGGATACTACTCGCCTACTATGGTTAAAGATTGCCTGGATTATGCAAAAAGGTGCCAAGTTTGTCAATTCCATGCAAACCTTATCCATCAGCCACTAGAACCTTAGCACCCTACAGTCGCCTCATGACCATTTAATGCATGGGGACTGGATGTTGTAGGACCACTTACCAAGTCTTTTGCCAATCATTTGTACATTTTGGCTGCAACAGATTAATTGTCAAAATGGGCTAAAGCTATTTCGGTCAAAGAAGTAAAAAAGGAAATTGTTGTTGACTTCATCAAGTCACAATCATCTATCAATATAGAGTGTCACACTACGTCATGACTAATAATGGAAAGCACTTCTACAATAAGCTAATGGAAAACTTTGTGAAAAAGTTTAACTTCACGCAATGAACTTCCTCAATGTGTAATGCACCAGCTAATGGGGTTGCAGAAGTATTTAACAAGACGTTGGGAAATCTCTTGAAGAAAGTGGTCGCGAAGTTCAAGTGAGATAGGCATGAGAGGATTGAAGAACAACGCATAGGACTCCTACTCAAACAACTCCATATTCTCTTGTCTATGGCATCAAAGCTATTCTCCCATTGGAGCAACAAATACCATCACTAAGGATAGCCATATAGGAATGCTAAACTCCCCCTTGGAGAGTTGGAGGCATTGGAGGAGAAGAGATAGGAAGCACAACAGCAGTTGGAGTGTTACCAAGTTCGACTTTCTAAAGCTTTCGACAAAAAGGTTAAGCCTCGATCCTTCAAATTTGGAGACTTAGTTCTGCAGTTCGAAGACCCATCGTCACTACCAAACATTGAACCGGAAACAAATTTACCTCCAAATGAGATGGTCCATATTTGGTGGTAGAAGTTTACACTGGCAGAGCATACAAGATAGCTGCGAGCAAGGTTTTAGAATTGACTCAATCAATGGGACGTTCTTGAAATGTTACTACCCATGAGACTATGTCACTCCTAATCATATGAGCCTAAATTGCATGATGCTCCTAACTCGCATGAACTAAAACTTTCCACGGCCAAAAAAAAAAAAGAATTTGTTTTACCATCAAACTATGTTTTGACTTGATTCCTTAAAGAGTACATAGGCATATAGAGAATTCTTCTTGAGTTCAGTCCATCCAACCAAAAAACAAAAAAAGATTCAACCAAAATTACACTACTACTAGCCCGCATTAAGAAAAGTTGTCATATGAAAAACTCCTTATACTTTATTAACATGATTAAAGCATGGCATAGTTTGCTAAAAAAAAATGAAATATTCATTAAGCAAACAAAATAAGTCCATTTAAAAGCAAAAAAATGAAACATTCATTAAGCATAGTTTGCTTGATCTCTTCACGCTCTTTCTCCAGCATGTTTTGCAGTCTGCTCGCCACTTGAAGCTTTTCCTCAGTAACCATTTAAGATTGCTCGATGGCCATCCGCTCCTTCATAAGACTGGTGGCCTGCCTCTGCAATGTTTGCGTCTCAATCTCTTCAATGGGTGTCCCTACATGCACTAAGCATGCCTCCAAATTACCTAACTCTTTTCTAAGTTGAGTACGTTTATTGTCAACACTACTCCATTCCATCGCTTAATTTGCACACTTTCCACATCTTTTTGCATAAAACCATATTCTTGAGTCTTGTGAGAAATGTCTATTAAGCACTCTGATTATGACATAAAAGTCATGACATTACTATACTCTGCTCGTATAGAAACATATTTGGCAGCATTCTCCATGTATGATTCAACACGCTTTTGCAAAGCAGAGTAATCCACCCCAAATAAAGAAAACTCATTGTAAAGCTCTTCGAATTTCTCCCGCATTGAAGGAAGTTTCTCGAGAGAAGCCCGATCAAGAAAGGTAAAAATGCTGTCAACCAACATGCAAGCCGCTTGACAACAAACATCACAAATCACAATTTATGTGTCAAATTTTGACACCCCAATATTTGCAGCCTTGTTGACATTGTGAGAGACCCTCAATTGGCCTCTTAAAAGTGGAAGCGATGCTTCTTTGTCAAAGGAAGTGGAGGATGAGAAAATTTATTACTGGCAGTCGAGTGCAGAACTGCAGATGTGACTTCAATGACATTTGCTTGCTGACCCAATCTAGCTGCCAGGTTAAAGCTATTCGACCCTTGAATAGAATCGTTGTTACATAGCCTTAAAATTTGAACGTCTCTGCAGTTGAAATAAATGACAAAATTTATATTAAAAAAAAAAGATGCAGAGATAGAAGAAGGTAGAGAACAAGACAAACATGAAAAAATTATGTGTTCGATCTATCTCGTGTGGAAATGATCGAGAAAAACTAAGAACGCCTTTGAAGAAAATTCCTGCATTGACTTGAGCAGTAAAAAGAGCAACAAGGTGCAAGCTTTTGACCCTATCACTTGTAACATGCTTTCAACAATGATCACTATTTCCTTCATCACTTAATCGCTCCTCGTTCCCATCCCCATCTGGTATGAGCTGAAGACGATGACGAGCATCTGGATTTGAGATTGAATAATAACAGGAGCAGGTAATTATTTAAAGTTTTAATCGCTACTACGCATTAAAAAAAATGTGAAGTACCTGAGTCCTTTGAATTAAGCTTACACCTCGGGACATTTAGAGAATCATCCCTCAGTGAAGCAAGACACTTTTTGAGCCACTCGTACTCCCAAAAAAGGGTGCACCTTCGCCCACCATTCTCGACATGCCTTAGTAAAAGGAATGGACTGACAACTAACACGTTTTGGCAACTTCAACTTGTTTTGAAGCTTCTCACGAACAAGAGATTCCCGACGCCTCACAATAATCTTCAAGTTGCCAGTATGAAGGTTGATCTTAAGCTTTTCTGGTATGTCTTGAGAAAAACAAAACCGCCGGTTGAATTTGTGATGGCTGTAGGGTTCAATGACTCGAAAGGAACCACTTCGTAAAGTCAAATGCCTAGAACGGATACTGATAAGATATTCCATTTGCCAACCATCAAGATGACCATCATCAATCAGATCTGTGTGTTCACCCTCTCGTTTGGTGAAGTGATGCGTAGCCAAATTATCGCACCTATAAAATAGGACGAGCGCTTCAGACTCCTCAAGTTGTTTAGCCACCCTCTCACCGACATATCTTACCATCTTTGGCTTTTGAGGCCTTGATTTGAGGTCACTACCAAAATGCATGTTGAAACTCTCTGAGCCATGCATAAACATAATGGACAGGAAAGACAGTGTCACACTTTCAAGGCTCAGAAGAGTTTGCAATGTCATTCAACCCTTTGTAAATGCTTGCAAATATGGGGATGCCAAGGCTAAATCTTTCACCACAAGTCATCATAGTAGAAACCTTAAAGACCCTAGGTCTAATTACATCATAGCTCCAAATAGGTAAAACAATTTTGCATAATAACAAGCAAGAAAGGCCGCAAAATACACAAGTTCTTTTTGCGTCTCCTTAACTCCAAAACATCAAAAATCTTCACCTGGTCGAGTGTTCGCAGTTGGACAAGGCCAATGACACCGATAGGATTTTTTTTTCTTGGGGGGGTGTTAAGGGAACACAAAAAGAACTTGTGTGTTTGGTTATGCAAATTTGTTTTACCTATTGGGAGCTATAATGTGATTAAACCTAGGGACTTTAAAGAAGATGCTATGAAGGCTCGTGGTGAAAGATTCAACCTTGTCATCCCCACGCTTGCAAGCATTTACAGAAGGTTGAACGACATTGCAAACTCTTCTGAGCCTTGGAAGTGTGACACTGTCTTTCCTGTCCACTATATTTATGCATTACTAGGAGAATATTTCAACACGCATTTTGGTAGTGACCCCAAATAAAAGGCTCAAAAGCCAAAGATGGTAAGAAATGCCGGTGAGAAGGTGGCTAAACAGCTTGACAAGTCTGAAGTGCTCGACCTATTTTATAGGTGCGATAATTTGGCTATGGATCACTTCGCCCAACGAGAGAGTGAACGCACAGAATTGATTGATGATGATCATCTTGGTGGTTGGCAAATTGAATATCTTATCACTATCTGTTTTGGGTATTTGACTTTACGGAGTGGTTCCTTTGGAGTTATTGAACCCTACAGCCCTCACAGATTCAGCCCACAGTTTTGTTTTTCTCAAGACATACCAGGGAAGTTAAAGATCAACCTTCGTACTGGCAACTTGAAAAGTATTGTGAGGCATTAGGAATCTCTTGTTCGTGAGAAGCCGTAGAGCAAGTTAAAGTTGCCAAAACCCCTTTTGGAAACTCTTGAATCAAGTCATACTTGCCATGTAAGACAAATTCAAGAAAAGACCAAAAAAAAAAAAGGGATTCATCTTACACTAATAAGATCACGCTAAAAGCAAGAACATGATTGGCCTATGGTCCCAAGCAGGGCTAAAATGAGCTGAGCCTTAGAGTATTTAGGTTCGATCATTAAGCTTTTAAGCAAACTCGAGCCGAGCTCAAACTCTACAAAAATTTGATGAGCCGAGCTTCCCTAGGTTTGAGTCGAACTCGAACTTGTTCACGAGCCTTAAAAAGTAAAAAATATTAGATATTTATGCTTTTATACAGGTCTAGAATTAGTAATAAAATTTTCATTTTGTACATAAAAAAGTTCATACATATACAAAATTATAAAAACATGTTAAAATGTAAGTATATAGTACTTTTAAAGGTTTATACATGTGTAAGTTATAAAATTTTCATTATGTACATGTAAAACTTTATACATATTAAAGGTTATGTGACTATTTATGAGATATATACATATATATACTTCGGGTTCGCGAGCCTAATCGAGCTTAATAGTGTCAGGTTTAGGTTCGGCTCATTAAATAATCGAACCTAAAAGTGAGTTCAGGTTCGGATCGATTAGTCCCCAAACCAAACTCGAATGAACATTTACCAAGTCGAGTCTCAAATAGTTCACGAATGGCTCGGTTCATTTGCAGCCCTTGGCCCAAGGATGTGTAGAGGTGTCTAGATAACTTGTCAAAAAGCTAGATCACAGGCGCACTCTCCAATAGAGCATGACCTTTCTTTACCAAGTGATGTCAAGAAGTGTCTAGATAACTAGTCAAAGACTAGCGTACTAGACGCATTGTCCGAGAAGTCAAACTAACAACCTATGGTCTATGGAGCAAAGAAGTGTCTAGATAACTAGTTAAAAATTAGCCCACTAGGTGCATTCTCCAAGAAAGTCAGACTAACCACATATGGTCAATGGAGCGGAGCAGTGTCTAGATAACTAGTACTCCCTCCGTCCCAATTTGATAGTCCACTACTAAATAAAATGCAATTTTCAAACTAAAAAATAATGTATCTACCAAAATAATTTTTGAAATTTTTGCATCATATTAATGTTGTCAATGAGATCTATCAAATAAGACCTATCTTGATAAAAAATATATATATATTTTTTTTTTTGTAAGTATATTATTTTTTAGTTTGAAAATTGCACGTAGTTTCATAATGGACTATCAAATTGGGATGGAGGGAGTAAATCTAGCCCACTGGACGGATTCTCCAAAAAGTCAAACTAACCACATATGGTTTATGATAATTAGTCAAAGACTACGCACTAGGCGCATTCTCCAAGAAGTCAAACTAGCCACCTCTGGTCTATGGGACGAAAAAGTGTCTAGATAACTAGTCAACGGCTAGCCCACGTGGCGCATTCTCAAAGAAGTCAAGCTAGCCTCCTATGGTTTAAAAGATTTGAAAAGTGCTTAGATAACTAGTCAAAAACTAGCCCACCATGTGCATTTTCCACTATGGTCAAAGTGTCACATATGTAAGAAAGTAATGTAACGCGAAATCATTGAAGAAAAGACGAACTTTTACTTAAAGTAAATAATACCTCGTTCTTTGGTAATGGGGGCAAGAAGTAAAGAACGTGGCGGTGGCTTCGAGAATTTCCCTGTTCACACAAAGAAAAGAAGCAAACGAAAATTTTGTTTTAGGGAAAAGTGGAGGCCAAGAACAAAACCGAATAGAGCGTGTTTTCAAGATGAGTCTATGATATTTGACGGCCTCGTATTGTTTTCTTTTAAAGGGTTTTGAAGGGCACATGTTATATGCTAGCTGACTACTTTGACGCTACCACGATTCACACTGGCACATTAACGCAACATAGTGTTTAGGTCTAAATATATTGTTGTCACCACAAAAGACCGTTTGGTTAATAAGTGTTGCATGAATTTTCTTGTGCTCGGTTCCGAAATAATAATAAATAAATAAATAAAAAACACAAAATACAAATGCACATGTGTACTGTGTAGACATAATCTCAATTTGTGGCATCTTATTGCACCGACAAAAAAGAAGAAAGGGAACATGCTTTTTGCAGACTAGAAAGGGAACCATGTTATTACATGTCAATGCTGAAAGTAAGGAAGTCATGAATAGTCAAAAAAAAGATTGGACGCAAGTGAAGAGGCAGTGAGGAGCTTTACCCACAAAGCTGTAGACAAAACTCAATACTTCTTGGTCTCGACCTTCTGGATGGTGCTAACGGCAGCGAACGCAAGGGATCAGCCGAGTTGGTAATCAAAAGTGTGAAGTCTTTCACGTCATATGACTGCAATATATAGCGGACGAGAAATCAGTTAGCTAAGGAAATTGTTTGAACCCCCATTAAAGAAACAATTGCTAGGGAAGGTCAATATTTGATTCTGTTTGCACATGGAAAATGTATATATGACCTAGCCTTTTATGGGTGTATGAATCGATCTCTCTCCTTTAATGGGTAAGTATTGTTTCCAAAAAATAAAAATAACAAAGTGATTGGTACGTGTTCCTCTTATTAGCTAGAGAATCTTTTAGTGAAAGAAACAAAAGAAAGGATTCGGGTTGGGATTTGAAATCCTTTTGTGGTGCCGAATTGGGAAAGTTTATTAGGAATCTCTGTTTGCAAGGAAAGATTTCCTGCGTGCATTCATATGCTTATTTACTTTCTGAAAGATCAAAATCAAATATTGGTTTTGGAAGGCCACACATTTAGTTGATTTGGAAACTGCTATTTATGGAAAATTTATCCGCACAAATGATTACCATATTATGGAAGCCGGATGGTGTAGCGCAGCTGCACCGTACGTATAACATATATCACAGTCGTCCATTTTGGAAATTAATGGTTCGGATTCACTGAAACTTTATTACTGGTAATAAAACACTTTGACGGGTAAAAAAAGGTCTGTGATTCCAGACCATTGAATACAATTTCTTACAGCTAAGATTCTGCACACAAGGTGCAACATACTAAGTGCGTTGCAGAGTCCCCAGGCCCCATGATTATTCAGCAATATTTTACTTAATTTAATATCATTAGCAAGGGTTTTGAAACCAATAATGATACATATATAAACTTTGTGTCACAACCTCATTCACATGGGATGTGGGTCCCGCACCCCATGCAATTTTATTTTTGTCTTCCAGTGTACTTTGGAAACTGTGTTATACAGCCTCCGTTCTAAAAAAAAATTGTCCAATTTGCAAAACAAGAACTTAAAAATCATGCAATCTTAAAAAATAAATTGAATTTTTTTGCCCCAAGTTACTAAATACAATTTCGTCCTTTCACTTTCTAAAAAAAATAACTTTTTGTTGATAAAGATGGATTATTTTTAAGTTTCCTTTTATGAAGCAAATTTTTTTTTTGGAAAGAAAGAGTATAATTTTTACTATTAAAAGACAAACATGTGCATTCACACAAAAATGGAATGAAAAAATTATTTTCCTAACATTATTGGGCTATAGAGGTAATTACATACAGAATGTTAACTGGGTCAACATTACTCACATAATTTATTGATTGATTGATACTTGAACTATCTTCATACATCAAATTACTTTTACTTTACCTTCGATCAATTCTACAAGACCAATGTTCACTGCATAAGTGAAAACAAAATAAAGTAACAATAGTTGAATTTTTATTTTTTTTTCAAAATTCCTCAATAATCTTTATTTTGATCTATTTGCCTTTGCATTTAGATTGGCAAAATGATATATGACTTTCTTCAGTACCATCTCATGTTCGAGTCGATCCTTTTCTAATTTCTTTGCTAAGAGATGATAGATTTGATCCACAATTTCAATTTCAAAATGTTCCCGCATCAGGTTCTCTGTCATGACTCGTACGGCTACACAATACTTTTTGATATTTGAGTTGCGGTGGGAGGCAGCGCTCAATGTACAGATCTTCTCAATGGTAAAATGGTTGTTCATCTCTATCACCATCTTTAGCTCCTCACCAGGTGGGAAGTACAAAGGCATATTGAATCTAGAAACCAAAGCTGGGGCAGAAACTGAACATTCCTCACCTTCTCTCTCTACAACACCAAGCCACCACAACTAGGGTTTCGTTCGCCTGGGGGGAGCGGCGCCTCCTCCCCCGGGCTTCCTCCCTCCCTCTCCCTTTCCCTCCATCCATCTCCATCCCATTCCTCACCTTCCCTCTCCTCCTTCTCTCTCTTACTCCGGTGGTTTTTCTTCCCTCTTCCCCTGCTCCTGGGTTTGACGGTGGCCGCGGTGTTGCCTCCGGCTTCTTAGCTTAACGGCTCGTCGATCCGGCGACTTACCACGCCGGTTTCCATGTTGGTGGATCTCGGTTTCTAGCCTAACGGCTAGTGGTCTGTGCGCACAGGGGGTGGAGATTCGTGATCTGCAGTTGGCTGTGGCGGCAAAGCTCTTGGGCGGTGTGGCTCAGTTAGCGTGAGGCTACGGTGGCGGCAGTTTAGCGATATGTTGAGCGGCTGTTGGAAGCTCTACTGCGGTTCTGTGGTGCTGTGAAGTTGTGTGTTGTCCGTGTGTTGTTCGTGATGACAGTGGCGGCAGATGGAGGCTCGACCAGGCACGGGATGGGGTGAGGGTGGAGGGAGCTTTCTGTTGAGGTTTAGGGTAGTGTGCTTGGGCTTATTTTGTATCTGGGCTTTGGGCCTTATTTGTTTTATTTTTGGGGTGGGCCAGGCCCTTTGGGTTTGGTCCAGCCACCTCTTATTAGCTTGTTCAACAGCAGCGCAGGGACGGCGGTGAGGTCGCCTTGCACGTAATGCCTCGGCGACGAGGGCGACCTTGGAACTGGTCTGAGGACTTTGGTTGATCTTTGTATTTGTTGTTGTTTAGGCTTTTGAGTTGTATCCGTACTTTGAATTTCCGTTGGACCAAAAAAAACAAAGGCATATTGAACGAGTCCAATTGATCTTCACTTATAGTTCCCTGCAACAATCTCTCTCCATTTAACATGCAACTATCAAAGTATATATATAGCGAATATGCACACATTGATTTATGAACAGTGAATGGATTAATTACATGGATACATAATTTTATAGAATAATTTTTTTTTATCAACATTCTACACAATAATTAATTACATGAAAACTAGTTAATTTTACTTGCTCTATTTGTATACTCACATGTTTAGAAGAATAAATATATCCGACATGTTTTTAGAGAGAGGTTTAACAAAAAACGGAGAATATTTTCTCTAATTTTAGATTAACACCATGAAGAGAGGAGTTGAACTGCTAATTTCCTTTCTCCTGTTACCTAACGGTCCTAAGTCCTAACTGCACTCCTATTGCGGTTGAGCCAACGGCTTCCTGGCTAAAATTAAAAAAAAAAAAAAAAAATAGTAAGAATATACGATCGCTGGATTCATATCCAGACAAGTTAACCAACAAGAAGTGTCCATACCGAGGGGTAGAGCCAGACAAGAAATTGGGGAAGGTTTCACATGGGACGCATAATTGGAAAACGTTAAGGGCTACAAAGACGTTAAATTATCTCTAAAGTTATAGGGCCTGTTTATGTTTTCGAATCATTTGAAACTTTTCAGACCTCAAAGAAATTTGAGAGTATTCGTATGAAGAATTTCATGTTTGGGTGCAGTGACGGAGTCGGAAATTTTGATTCATTGGGTCTACTTTTTTTGTTAATGTTTTCAAGCTAAAAACATAATACTCTTATAACCTTGATTTTGCTTTGTTCATTTACTTGTATGGTTTTTTTTTTTATTGTTTTTTTTATTTTATTTTGTATGACTTACTAGTATGAGGGCAACCAAGTTCGCGGTTCGGCTAGGGCAACCCAAACGTTAGGGCCGGCCCTGATCCTAACGGGATTTGGAGTCCTAAAACAAAAGGGCACTGGTAATGCTAACCAATAATAGATTAACACGACTTAATTTTACTTCAGGTAGGATTCTCCACACTTCATACCTATATAAATAACCCCCTGCCATAGGGGGGCAGGTGCGAAACTCTTGCTAACAACCCTTTCATATAACAATTTTATCAAATGAGGAACAGAAGCAAAACACATCAGTTCCATTACCAGCCATTGACTCAGTGAATTTTATGGATCATTTTCACAAGTATCCTCCTCCAACAACATTCACTAACCCCGACCGTGTCATGGGACCACTCCCCTCTTGTTCGTACTGCACCGGGGTCCTACGTGAATACACCCAAGTAACATACTTACTATGAATTCACATGAGACCATAACACCGGGATGCCCTCAGTCTAGAGTTTTCCCATGGCGTGTCATCCATTAGGGTCGAAACACAATCTCCACAATACCATGATTTGGTCTGTGCGTAACCATACCACTTAGGCAAAAAAAAGAAAAAAGAAAAAGAAAAGAAGAAGCCTATATATTTAGATTTAGTAACTAATAAAACGTCAAATAACTGATCAGCAACGTAGTAACCACAGATTACTCCATTAAGGAACTTCTTTAACTTTGATAAATACGATCTGTTATTAATTCAAACGTAGCAGCTAAATAAAGGTCAACCATGAAAAGAATTGCCACTACATTTAAGATTTAGAATCTAATTAAAGGTCAAATAATTCAACAACGTAGTACCTACGGATTACTCCATTACTGTACTTTCCTAATTCTATTAAGACGATTTTTTTTTTATTTGTTTAGAAAGTCCTTAAGTGATCCATTTCCTATCTAAACAAATGTAGTACCTAAATAGTCACTATCGCTTGTCAACTTAGTTGGGATGTGTGGTTTAGGTTGTGATGCCTTCGGCTCCTTCCCCTTTAATCATTGTGATGGTTTCTATTTGTGGTGATTAATAAATTCTTCTACTTATCAAAAAAATGATTAAACGTTAATTAATTGACAACTACATCAGCATAATGATGTAACCAAAAGACTTAGTAAGTTAATCTAGAGAGGTTTAATGCCATTTTAAACAAATGTACTACCTAAATAGCCATTAAAGTACTTAAATTTTCATAGATAAATTAAATCAAAATTTAGGAGTATTAAAACAAATTCTATTCAAATCAGCAAAACTCACGAAGATCAACCAAATAAAGAAGAGTATAATAAGAGAAATTAGTGATGGATTAGGGTCATGGAATAAAATATTAAATTAGAAAATTAGTTATTACCGAGCAGAAAAGATAAGGAAATCAATTGACTAAGCCCACGATGTGTATCTTTAGTGCGCATCGAAATTATAAGAAATGTTACATATATACATGTTATACTGTTCGGATCGGTTTGGAGCTGGAACTGTTAACATAAATCCATAGATCAAGCCATTTAATATGGTTTCTAATTTTTTTTAAATCGAGACCAAACCACATTACAAAAAATAAAAAATAAAAAAATAAAACCATCCGGTTTGGATTGGTTGGGACTCTTTTCGCGGTTTAACGGTTATTTTGCTCACCCCTAATACAGAATGTCAAATAATTACGCAACATAGTAACTACGGATTACTGCTTTAAGAAACTTTCCTAATTTGAACAATAGGATTTGTTAATAGTTTCAAAAGTCCTCAAGTGATCCCTAAGTGATCCCTTTCACACGTAAAGAACTGTAGTAGCTGAATAGTCACTATCATTATGATACACTCCATTAAGGAACTAGCATTGATTAAACGTTACAAATAACTGTCAACTACATCAGCGTAGACGAAACTAAAAGATTTCAGAAGTTAATGTAAACAAAACAAATGTAGTTCAAGTGGCCATGTAGGGGGTCTAAGTGCCCGAGAGAGAGATATTATTTGGAAGTTGATGGAGCAGCTTCACACTGCTGTTGTAACTTACTAAGCACTAGGGGTGTAAATGAGCTGAGCTCGAAGCTCGGCTTGTTCGTAAACGGGCTGAGCCCCTTTAACTAGCCAAGCCAATGTAATTTACTTAACGAGCTACCTTAAACGAGCTGAGCCTATATATACGACCCGAGCTTGTGTGAGCAGAGCCAAACTTTACCGAACTTGTTCACTAAACAAGCCTAAAACTCGATCTTGATTACTAAACAAGCCGAACCGAACCAAGCCACGAGCTGCTCGGTTCATTTGCCGTCCTACTAAGTACTAATCAGCTAACGCTATCAATGTGGCAAAAAAAGTAGCCACTATCTTGAAGATTTAGTAACTAATAAATGTTGGAAAAATATGCAGTGGCAATCCCAGATCCAAAGAACACTTTTCTCTGATGTATTATATGAATAGAATACAACGGAAATTTACAATAGCAGAAATTGACAGAATATGAAAAACAGAAATACAAACTGCCGAGTCGTGTGTAACACACTCTCCTTAACAAAGATGCGCCGCCTACCGTGGGTGTTGTAGGTTGAACCGACGTTTTCGTCCCAGGATACAACGGCTAGAACCACTAACCACTGGAACATCACCGCTGGAAGCCTTGGCAAACTGAAACAACGTCTGCCTCTCTCTCTTAAAAACACGATTTTTGGAGTACAATATGATGCATGGATTTCTGGAGTACAATATGATGCATGGATTTCTGGTGTTGAAACCAATACAGAGCTGCCCTTCTTATAGCTGGAAAATGAGCTAAAGGCTTGATTATGAGATTAATGGGGGAGCCTCCCCATTCAATACAAAATTCAAATTCCCAATTGAATTCTGCAGATTTGAAACTCCTCTCACAAATGCTGCAATTGAATTTGAGGAAGAAAACTACCACGGGAATGAATGCCTTCAAACCTCATCATGGAGGGGTGTAACTCGCGTATTAACCAGCATATTTGATCACGCGTATCTTGCACTTCGTGGGGTCCTTTCGGTTGCCTCGTAAGATCCTCCGAATGCCCCGTTTCATTCACACTAAATTTCCAACAATCCCCCCCCCCCCATGAATGAAAATTGGCAAGCACACTAACGCAAAGTACAAAGCTGACCTGAGAGAGAGGCAATGGATAATTCCTGCATAGGATAGGTAGCTTTTGGCCTTGAACCTTCCCTTGTGATAGCCTATCGAGTTTACTGGCAGACCAGTGTGCAAACCCGCTTTGAACTGTTTGGCCGCCGATGTAAACTTAGACAACAGACGTCACACAGGACTTCTTCTGACGTAGTTCAGTTCTCACTGTTGGGTTCATTTCGGCCATGACACCCCCCTTCCTGGTTCTGCAAGTATTTTCTCGAGAATTTCACCAGGATTCTCAAAGAAGCGGCTCCACTTCATACTCACATAGGTGACCTTCTTATAAAGGGTATCCTGCCATACCCCGCCTGGCATCTCCGACTCATAAGAGTCATTAAAAGCAATGCTTAACCTCTTTCACTTTACAGGCATCACTGTTCTACATCATATACAAGAATGGGCATGAGACCTTGTCTCCTCAGTGATCATTCTCGAATACTCGCAAAAAGTAGTCTCATTGAACCTAGATCTTGGGATCTCCAGTCAAGCTAGGTTGGCTACCCTCACGGTACTATGAGCGTAATGGCTTTAGCCCCATTCTTCTCGATGCTTTCTCAACTTGCTCTCGGGTTAACCCTTTGGTTTGCGGATCCGCGATATTGTCCTTTGACCTTACGTAGTCAACAGTGATAACCCCACTTGAGAGCAGTTGCTTAATGGTATTATGTCTACGACGTATATGTCTCGACTTACCATCATACATACTACTCAGTGCCCTACCAATTGTGGCTTGACTATCACAATGGATGCTAATTGCTGGCACTGGTTTTGACCATCTTGGAGTGTCATCCAGAAACTGGCGTAGCCACTCGGCCTCTTCTAAAACAATGAATACAGATTCCATCGTAGATCGTGCTATACATGTCTGTTTAG
The DNA here is from genome assembly GCA_963854785.1 of Vaccinium vitis-idaea. Taxonomy (NCBI): domain Eukaryota; kingdom Viridiplantae; phylum Streptophyta; class Magnoliopsida; order Ericales; family Ericaceae; genus Vaccinium; species Vaccinium vitis-idaea. The sequence continues at coordinate 29,834,788 of OY978218.1, forward strand.
AAGATTTCCAAGCAACAGCTGCACCATCGAGCGTGAAGACATATCCAAATCACGTGTATACCTCAAATAGTGTAGTACCTTTACTACCGCCTTCCAGTGATCATGTCCTGGATTACTCGTGTATCTGCTTAGCCTGCTAACTGAGTAGACCATATCGGGCCTTGTACAGCTCATCAAGTACATGAGGCTCCCAATTGTCCGAGAATACTCTAATTGGGACACCCCTTCCCCCCCATTCTTGGATAAATGGAGACTTACGTCCACGGGGGTTCTTGCAATGCCTGTGTTAGATTGGTTGAACCTCTCAAGGATTTTGTCAACGTAGTGTGTCTGAGACAATGCAAATCCATCAGATGTTCTGGTGATCTTCACACCTTGTATCACATCTGCAAGGCCCATATCCTTCATGTCAAACTTAGAGTTCAACATATCCTTGGTAGAACGAATGACCCTGTCATTACTGCCAACAATGAGCATATCATCTACATATAGACACAAAATTACATATCCTTCATCAGTGTCCTTGACATAACACATTTGTCACATTCGTTGATGCGAAAGCCACTAGACAACATCGCATTGTCAAACTTCTCATGCCATTGTTTCGGAGCTTGCTTTAGACCATACAGAGATCTAACAAGCTTACAGACTTTCCCCTATTGGCTTGGCGCGGAAAAACCCTCGGGTTGTTCCATATAGATCTCTTCTTCTAAATCATCATTTAGGAAAGTTGTTTTTACATCCATCTGATGTATCTCAAGGTTTTGCAACGCTGCGATGGCAATTATCATCCGAATGGAATTGATCCTTGAGACCGGCGAGAAAGTATCAAAGTAATCTAGGCCCTCCTTTTGCCTATATCCTTTAATGACAAGTCTAGCTTTGTACTTGTCTATCGACCCATCAACTTTCATCTTCCTCTTAAAGATCCACTTATAGCCCAGTGGCTTAATCAGTGAAGTCTAATCTTGCACAATTGACTTAGGCCGTAGCCTCTGATTTTTGTACTCGATTCCCCACACAAGTAATCTGGTCAGATTACTATGTTATCACACCAATTCTGTCTTCAAATCTGTTCTTGCAACTCAAAGGTCAGTACAAAACATAATTGTTTTCTGGAACTCGATATCCAATCGATAAGATAATCTTTGTTAAGCTTGTTGGAAAAGTATGCAGTGGCAATCCCAGATCCAAAGAACACTTTCCTCTGATATATTATATGAACATAATACAACAGAAATTTACAATAACAGAAATTGACAGAATATGGAAAACAGAAATACAAACTGCCGAGTCATGTGTAACACACTCTCCTTAACAAAGATGTGCCGCCTACCGTGGGTGTTGTAGGTTGAACTGACGTCTTCGTCCCAGGATACAACGAACTAGAACCACTAACCACCGGAACACCACCGCTGGAAGCCTTGGTGAATTGAAACAGCGTCTGCCTCTCTCTCTCTCTCTCTCTCTCTCTCAAAAACACGATTTCTGGAGTACAATATGATGCACGGATTTCTGGTGTTGAAACCAATACAGAGCTGCCCTTCTTATAGCTGGAAAATGAGCTGAAGGCTTGATTACGAGATTAATGGGGGAGCCTCCCCATTCAATACGAAATTCAAATTCCCAATTGAATTCTGCAGATTTGAAACTCCTCTCATAAATGCTGCAACTGAATTTGAGGAGGAAAACTGCTACGGGAATGAATGCCTTCAAACCTCATCATGGAGGGGTGTAACTCGCGTATTAACCAGCATATTTGATCACGCGTATCTTGCACTTCGTGGGGTCCCTTCGGTTGCCTCGTAAGACCCTTCGAATGCTCTGTTTCATTCACACCGAATTTCCAACAATAAACACAAATAAATCAACAACGTAGTACAAATAAATCAACACACTATTAAAAATTCCTGAAGCCACCACTGCTAAGGATTACTCCATTAAGGAACTTCCCTAACTTTAATCAATACGATTTTTCATTAGTTCAAAGAGCCCTTAAGTGATCCCTTTCCTATGAAATTTTTTATAGCTAAATAGTCACTACCATTACGATTTAGTCTATGAATGAACTAAGCATTGCTTAAACATTAAATAACTGGCAACTACATCAAGCTAATGACGAAACAAAAGATTTGAAAAGTTATTGTACCTGTTTATTTCAAAGTGTAAACAAATTTAGTATTCAAATAGCCATGACCTTTGACCTAGGGCTCTGGCCAGGCCATGGTGATGGAGTGGGTCTTAGTGCCCAAGGGAGATCTTATTTTCAAGTTGATGGGGCAACTTTGGATTGCTATAGTAACTTACTTACCACAAATCAACTAACACTACATATCACTGTGAAAAAAAAAAAATTAGCCACTACCTATAAGATTTAGTAACTAAGTAAACGTCAAATAATTATGCAACGTATATAGTACCTATGGATAATCCCATTAAGAAACTGTCCTAATTTTGGTTTTGGGTTGTTTTTTGTTTTGGTTGTTGGGTTGTCTTAGCCGGAGTGTGGCTTGCTTGCGTTTTTTGTGGTGTTTCGGTTGGCTCCATGCCTTCCTTTGGGTTTGGTTCTCAGGTGGCGTTATGTCCGTTTGCCCTTGATCCGTTTAATCTTTGTCTTCTTTCAGAGATTAATAATTTTTTTAGCCAATTGGAAAAAAAAATGTCATAGTATTTTTTTTTTTTTTGATAACTGGGTGGCCTGGCCAACTTGCGCGCACCTTGACTAATCCCACGAACTGTCCTAATTTGATTAATACGATTTGTTAAATAGACATTTTGATTTATTCCGGTAAGGAACTGATAGGTATTACACGTTAAATAACTGGCAACTACAAAAGCGTAATGACGAAATCAAAAGATTTTAGAAGTTACTCAAACAAGATCCATATTCAATATAAAAAATATTATAAATTAAAAGATATAGACAACTTTTTGAGACGTCCAAAAAAGGAACATGCCCAACAATCAGATTTTTTTGGCTTCTTCCCCTTTGGTGTTTGAATAGGACTTGGATGTTTCCTCTGTTGTCCCTTTGTTTTGCTCACACCCTCCATCGCTTCTGATTTTCTTTTCTCAATTGGCTTCTTCTTTTGCATAGGAATAGGGCTTTTTGCATTGGACCTGCATGAATTTGCAGTTTTCAGATTTTGAAATGAGACAGATAATCTAATTTGTAGGTATTTTGGTAATGATACAAGTTGAGTCAAACAAACTTTGCTTAGAATGGGCGGACTTTTTTGGCTTAACATTCATCTTGTAATGGTAACCATATTGTTCTTCTTGCTGCTCTTCTTCTTCTTCCTCATCCATCTCCTCCTCCTCCTCCTCTTTCTCATCCTCGTCCTCCTTCTCCTCCTCACCTTCTTCATCCTCTCTTTCCTTTTCTTTTGCCTTTTCTCTGTGCCTCGACATTTGTTTTGCAGACTTTTTAAAAGATGGTGATGCCATACCCTTCTTGTCTGCCTTCTTTTTTGGACTTTGTAAGGCATCTTTTCTTCGTACTTGGGTGGCAGATCTTGTTGTTCTTTTGGATGGACTCAACTCTTCTTCTTTATCTTTTGCGGCTCTCTTCTTTGGACTCTGGACATCTTGTGTCTGCTTTTCCATTTTGTCTGTTCTTGCTCTCTTCTTTGGACTCTTTTTTTCAGTTTCTTGGTCGGCTTTCTTTGTCTTAATCTTAACTTTTTTAGCAGGCAATTCTGTTGTTTTTTTTCCTTACTCTCCTCTTGGTTGCCGGACTTGGAGGAATTGCTGCTAATGGCTTAGATGCATCATGTATTACGGGTACCAATTCTAGACCTGTGGATTCCGTTGTTTTTTCTGCCACTTCTTGACTTGTTGATTCACTTGATTCTTCTGCCATTTCCTGAAACTACAGATTATGATATTAATTTCCTGAAACCACAGAATATCATATCTAACCATAAAATGTAACAACTGATAACATCTAGATATGGTAATCTTTCATACATGCTGACCACAAACACCAACAGATAGCCATATCTAAACATATTGGCAACAAAACACGTAACCAAATATATGATAGTATTTCAGATTTTCAGAACACTAATAGAACATATATCCAGGTCTAATCATACATTGAACAAACAAAAAATGGCTAAACACGTAATCTTTCACACTTGCTAAAACAAAACACCAAAAGATATCCATATCTATTGATAGTATTTCAGACTTTTAGAACACTAATAGAACAGATATCCATATCTAATCATACATTGCACCAACAAAAAATGGCTAAACATGTAACCAAAGGAATATATACAGATATGGTAGTCTTTCAGACAAATGAGCACAAAAATCAACAGATAGCCATATCTAATCATATGGGAACAAAAACTGGCCTTACCGGTAAGCAATGGAATCAAGGTTCTAAATCTCGTACCGGACAGGGTACCGGTTTTCTTACTGGTACGGTACGGTACCGGTACCGGGACAGTACCGGTACCGTTTCGGATTTAGCGGTACTACTATTTATATAAAGATATATACATATATATGTGCATATAAATCGAATTTTTTTCCCATATTATTAATTCCTCAAAAAATTAATGGAATAAAACCATTATGTATAATTTTATTATATAGTAAATATTACTAGTATACTGCTATTAATAGTCTTTATAGTATATAAAATTACCACTTTCCATGCAAGCAAAATAAAAAGTCGTAAAATTCTACCCACTGTTTTGTTCTTTTCTAGGTACTAGAGTCACTTTGCAAGGATCTAGAAAATTGAAAAAGAAAATTTTCCTCGAACAAAGTTCCCATTTTAAACAGAGGGTTTTTGCTCTTCAATTCTTGAGAGCACTAACCAAGGGCTGTGATTCTGATCAAAAAAGGAAAAAGAAATAAAGGGTTGTGATTTGTTGTGTGGCTGTGCCATACAGCTGTGAACGGCTCACAAGTCAGAGTAGAGCACTTCTCCTTCTCTCTCTTTCTAGCTTTACTCTTAGGCTTTGTCTTTCATTTTTATTATCTCCTGTAAAAACAAGAACAACAAACTCTGAAGTCTACCCTCTAGATCGAATCATGCAGGCGCTTCACGACGACGACGAATCGTCTGCGATTCTGTTGTGGAGAGAGAGAGAGAGAGAGAGAGGCACCGGATAAAACGAGAGAGGTGATCGACGTTCGCCGGAGAAGATCAAAATCATAGCAGATCGGCAGCCATCAAAATCATAGCACTGCTTATACAGCCGCAGTAGGATTCGCAGAAGAGGGGAAATGTAAAAAAAAAAATGCTTATATATGAACTTGTTTTCAAAAAATGTACGAAATTGCCATTTGCAAAATCTCGGCCGGTACTGCCGGTACCTTCGTACCGTCCGGTATCGTCCGGAATAGCCGGAACCTCCCGGTATTTGCCGGAATTGAGGACGGGACGGTGTTAGGGGTGGCGTTACCGGTTTCATGCAAATCCGGTACGTACCGGCCGGTACGTTACGAGATTCACAACCTTGAATGGAATACAAAAACTTAATACAAAAGATAGCAAGTAGCAACAGATAGCCATATCTAGTTGTTGTTGTAACAAAAGTAACTGATAGCCAAATCTAATGATAGTTTTTTAGAGTTGCAGAAAACTAATAGCAACAAATAGCCCTATCTAATCAAACAGAATATTAATCCAACACCATAATGTGAATAACAAACAGATATGATACTCTTCCATACTTGGACGAAAGAGGCCAACAAAAGTGGCCTTTAGACCAACTTTCATACAAAAACGGCCAAACAAAACCCTAACTAGCATGGTAAACGGAAAGACAGTAAAACTAACAAAGCTACTACAAACAACAACCCTAATTAGTAGAAAAAGAGTAGAAAAAACCAAAGAACAAGTAGTGAACAGTAATTTAGTGGTTAGAGAAGCAAGGAAAACCCTAATCAGTAAGGGTAGTCGGAAAACAAAAACAGAACGGAAAATACCGTAGATCGTACTAATGGAACATAAGTTGGTACCAATAGAGTACAAAAAAACCCTAACTTACTGGAAATGGTGACGACGAGGACGGAAAAGACAACGACGAAGGCAACTAACAAGCAAGAATGCGACGACGACGGCGAATACGACGGCGACGAGTGCGAAGAACACAGACACGACGATAGAGAAAACGGTTCGCCTTTTCTCTCTCTCTCTCTCTCTCTCTCTCTCTCTTCTGGTTCGAAAATAAAAAATGGGCGCAATGAAAAGTGACGGTTTGTCTTCCTTCACTTATTTATATGCCAGTTTGGGGGTATTTTTGGAAGCGGGTACAATTTTTTCTGTTGGCAGTACGGAAAAAGTTGATGTCTTTATTATAGTAAAGACTCCTTTACTATGTCCTCCTCGAAGACGGATTCGGGGGGCCTGCTGTCGAGACAGCAGGCGCTGCTGAGCTTGATGTGTCGCCGTTTTGAGGCTGAAAAACTTTACTCCACCTCCTGGCCTTAAGTCCTTGTTTGATAGCCGGCCTTGTAGTTTGTACACCACTAATGCCTTCATCCATTATTAAATATTAATCATGACAAACTAAACCTCGGCTTCATTGCAAACACTTGCTCGTGACCAATAATAAAAAACACAGAGCACCATATGAACAAGAATTTTTTAAGGTAATTGATTTTCACATTCCTTCGAATTAATATGTATTCGCATTCCCTTTTTTTCTTTTGGTGAAACTTTTACACATAAAAATTTCACTAAATTACGAAAAAAGAGGTGTGGAAATCACTTTTCTTTTGTTAAAGGGTGTTTTTGGCTTGCATTTTTTATTAGATTATTATTTCGATTGTATTTGAAACTTTTTCGCATTTGTTAGTTTTGCGTCAAATTTTTTTGAATTGTTAATTCATATCAACGAGAGAAAACTATGAACAAAACTTTTAAATAAAAAAAAATGAATTGCACAAATGTATGGCCACGTTATATATATTTATAGTTACAAGTGCAATAATTCCTCATTTATTTCATGGATGATGGTGTAATGTGTTTAAAATTCCTCTCATAAGCTTCGAACAAAAAAGAATATCATGCAACACATCGACTAGGTTTAGTCAAGTTTTTTTTTTTGGTACGGATATAAGTATATTTTAGTTGCGGAGCTTACAGGATACATGGCTTAACCTACGTCACATAAAATGTACATATGCGTACATGAGCATGAACATGAAATAGTCTTTCAAAAGCGTCCCAAACTATGAGAATTTACGAGAGCGCAGATTAATTAAGAGCACAACATAGAGAAATGTTTGAACCCGATAGGGAAGAAATTAAAAGATTTTATGTGACTAAGGTGGTAAAAAGTGTGGTTTAAACTTAAACCTATGGGGTTGGCCTAGTGGTCAAAAATTGAGATTTAAGGGTTTGTTCTCTCCTAAGGTCTCACGTTTAAAATCTCGTAGGTACTATCAACTCCTTTGAGGCCAATCCATACAGAACTTTGTTTTGGCTTTAAATGGCCCCCCGCTAGTGGACATTGGAATTGGTCTATCAGGATTAGTAGAGGTGCGCGAAAGCTGCCCAGACACCTGGTTATAAAAAAGAAGAAGTGTGGTTAATTTAAACTTTTGTTTATAGTTTGGATGGCATATGATATGGTATAAGATGAGCTTAAAGCCTTAAACCATTAATTAAGAATAAGAAAAGGACAAGAAAAACTATACAAAAGAAAAGACGGGAACCAAACCAAAATTTTTCCCAACCATACCGCATAATGCTTGCAAAGAAGACAAGTGGATAGGTTCTTTTGGTTAATTCCCATTGAAATCTGAATGCCAAACAAGGACTAAGCGGTGGAGTTGACAAATGCTCAAAACGGCGACGCACAACGCTCAGCAGCACCTGCTGTCCTCCCGAGACAGCAGGCCCCTTAGGATTAAGCTTTCATGTTAGCATCTGGACTATTGATGGCTATCCCGTGAGATATTTGTGTATATCTCTCTCGAAGGAGGTGGTGTAGTCGATTTAGAGTCTTTTTATGACCTGGACTCTTCATGAAAGTCAAGTCTGAGGTGATTAACCTCAGCCGAGCTGAAAACCCGAGCTGGATTATTTGACCTCCATATGTTTGAGCTGACCACGTGGGTTGTTTGTATTTATCAAGTACTAAATGTTTTGGTCCCTTTGATAGATCGGACTAGTTATAGAGTGACACACATCTATAGATGAACTTTTTATGGAAAACTTCCAATGGAATCGTGATTTTCCAAAGAGATTGTCTGTCAGTGATGGTGGATTTCCACATCTCGCAAAATATATGCTGTAGCATATTTATCTCAAATTTTAGGGTTTTTATAAAGCTCGGTGCTACGGATATGGGCCTTTGAGGACTGGTACTGTTTGAAAGTTTTTTTTTTAGTTGCTTTATTGGGCTTGGGATGGAGCTAATGGAAGTGTAGATGGATTGGAACGAGCTCTATGAGGAAGTTCCAAACCCAAACCAGCCTCATCTGCATATGCTCGGGCTGGGCCGGGCCGGGACCACTATTACACATTAATTTAGTAGGTGTAAGATAAATATTGGACGCCGGGGCACACGCATTATGCAAAAGGGAAAAATGAAAAATTTTCAATAGACGATCTCTGATGAAATCTGATTTGTGAAAATAGAAAAGAGGGGAGAAGAAAGAGGTCCTTTTTTTTCTCTATGGCAGTTTTTTAAGAAAGTTAAAGGGAAAAATGTGAATTAGCCTTAAATGATGTCGATACTTTACTTTTATTTTGCTTCAAACAATTCCACTAAACAAAGGCAATTTACTAAATATGTAAAAAAACAAAAGTAGAAATAGTTGAATTTTTTAACATTTGTCCGTAATGTTTACTTAGCTCACAAAACATAATTTTAAAAAAAAATTAAATGACCTGTTAAAATTCAAATGATTATCTCTGGTGACAACACTTATGTATTGGCACTAAATATAACTTTTTAGTGACAATATTCATGTCTTTCTCACCAGAAAATAACCCCGAAAAAAAAAAAAAAAGGCTTTCTAGTGACAATTTCACTATCGTCATAGAGACATAGAGTATGATTTCTTTCAGTGACGATTTTTTAGTTGTCACAAGGAGATTGTCACAGGAGCTCGTTTTTCCTGTAGTGTGTATCAGATTGTCAAATAGGTCAGATCAAATTCATCCGAATCCAACCCGTTGATTATCGGATTTTGATCAATCGGATTTTTATAGTCTTTCAAAATGTATAGAACCAACTCCGGATTAAATCCAGACCATTCACAACCCTACCACCTCAAATTTTGCTTGACAGTTGACGTACTACTTTACAACCTTAAGGCAGCACCTAAAACATTCACTCTTTTGCCAACACGTACTGAGCAAGTAATTAAGATACAACCACGTCCAATTGAAGAACACAGTGATGGCAGTTACTCATTATTTGAGTAGTACTTCCCCTCTGAAAGCTCTGTAATTTTTGCAAGGGTAAACGCATTGAAAAGTGTCTGAAGATCTAACAAATTAAGCCAACTGGCTCTTGTTGCTGTCACATGAACATATAGATTTTACAGAAGATGGCACATGCAATACCAGTACTACTGACATACTCAATTTCGCAGTAAATGTAAATCTTCATGCCCTTAGTTACTTTGACAAAAATTTAAGAATTCCAAGTTCTCTCTCTCTCTTTCTCTCTCTCTCTCTCTCTGGGGCATAAAGCTGAGGAGAAGAGAGGGAATGAATAAGGATGGCTGACTAATTTAGCATGGTTCATAAGAATCACAACATCAAGGTTGGCCTGGTCAATACCTATTCAGACTTAGGTTGCTATATTTTTTTATTTCAGGTTTGAGAACTTTCAAGTGTTATCAGCTCATATAGGGACCAATCCATATGTACAGGACTTCGCCTTGGCATTAATTGATCTCTCTGCCAGTGGCGGAGTCAGGATATCAACTTGGGAGAGGCCGAACTAATAGGAGAAAAAAATCGACAAAAATGAACTTAAAAATATTGATTAAGTATAGAGGTGTCAAACGGGCCCGTCGTGCCGTGCCGTGCCGTGCCGGTTTTCTTCCGTGCCAACCGTGCCCGTGCCGTGCCGTGCCCGTTTACTTAATCGTGCCATGTCGTGCCGTGCCTAATCGTGCCGTGCTCATTTTTAGTCGTGTCGTGCCGTGCCATTTTTCTTCATTCATGTCGTGCCGTGCCGTTTTGTAACCGTGCCGGCCCATTTACTTAATCGTGTCGTGCCGTGCCGGCCGACTAACTTAATCGTGTCGTGCCGTGCCGTGCCGACCCGCTTAATCGTCTGGCTCGTGTCGTGCCGTGCCGTGCCGTTTTTTAAAAACATGTCGGGCCGTGCCGACCCTCTTACTTAATCGTGTCGGGTCGTGCCGGCCCGCTTAATCGTTTGAGACGTGTCGTGCCATGCCCATTTACTTAATCGTGCCGTGCCGACCCATTTACTTAATCGTGTCGTATCGGCGCATGGATATTTATTTACCGTGTCCACCCCAATGTGAAATGAGGGGGGTAAATGATGGGAAAAAATGTGAAATGACTCTTTTGCCCTTGTGGTGTCCCAAACTTGGTTATGCATTATATTAATTATATAATTGCAAAACCTAATCTATTTAATTAATTTTGGACAATTTCAAGCTATAATAATTTATTTCATTGAAAATTTAATTTTTTAAATAATTTTATTTTTAAAAAAAGGTTTTTTTAAAATATGTACATTTGAATAGCTGTTTGTTTATTTCATAAAAATTATAAAAACTAACCCGTAATTTGGAATGGTTTAATATTTGTTTTATATAAATTATTAAAATTAACCTATAACTTGGAATGTCAATATTTTTTAAATTATTACAAGTAACCCATAATTTCAAGGCTACGTGCGTCACACGTATTGTTTGCCCATTGATGCTGGAGAGAAGTTCATTTACCGAATGGGAGCGGTATTATAGCATATGATGGAGAGAACATATGGTAGTTAAAAACAACACCGTGCAATTAACTACAGATCTAAAACCATGGAAGCAATCAGTTCACCAATGATCAAAAAGTAAAAACTATAGCTTGTAAAAATTGAGCTGAAGTAATGAAAAATTAGCAGAAATAGTCCGGTTGCACTATAATGAACATCCTTAGTTTGCTGATAACTTGAAAAAATTGCAACAGTTATATATGCACCAGTCACACCACTGATGTAATTCCACTATGAGAATAAATGTCGAGCAAATGCTTCAAATATACTACACAAATATGTTTCTTTCTCACGAGGAACAGGGTACATCTTTTCATCAATAAAGGAAAGCATAATACTCATTGACACAAAACTTCGGTAGCAAAAGCTGAATAAACACAGTTTTCTAGCAAAATGGTAGAAATTGAAAATTATATCCACTGACCAGTTGATCATCTCTTGAAACTGAAATCTACTTGACTTCAAAACAAATAGAAGGGTAGTCCGCTGGAAATTTAAATTTTGAAGTTCTGCAAAATAAGATTCGGAATATCAATCTTCAACCAAATGAAGTGTTTATACCTTGGCAATTTCTCAAAGATCAATTAAGTAACATGTTCTAAACCACCAAAGATTCAGTAACAAAATACTATTGAGAGAGAGAGAGAGAGAGAGAGAGAGAGAGAGAGAGGGAGGAACATACCTCATGAATCCATATAAGCTTACTAACTTGGGCTCAAACAAAAGAAACACAAATAAATACAGGATAACAAACGTGCACTTGTAGCCTTGTAGGAATGTAGCAATGGGCTCAAGCATAATCATTGCCCCAATAAAATACATAACCATTCACAAATTAACCTGGGCTCAGCGAAATCATAATGCCGCAACCAATTCATCATGTCTTGACACAATATGGACACAATAAAGGACTCAGAAATTAACAAAGGGAAGTAACAAGTAACAAGTGCAGCAATTAGCAGTCCCAATTAAGAGCCCAGATAGTGAACCACCAAGACAAAACACAGTTAAACACCAACTATGGTTGCCCATTTTGAGGCTATGGCTTTTACGTTGGCTAGTTTTCATACGGGCTCAGGCATGTTTGACGTAATAAGTTTACTCATGGCTGCAACTATGGTTGCCCCGCCAAGGTAACTACTTCATTAAGTTTTTAATTAAGTCATCATCGCCGAACAATACTTCAGGTGTGTGTCCAAACTGTGTTCACACAAGCATAGCAGCCACATAACATGCCCATGTAGCTGCCAAAACCCCAGAAAATCAAAGCAATAAGAAGCAGCAGCAGTACATAAACATGCATGAAGTAAAATAGCATAACAATGCCATTAACCCAACACCAAATGCCTTCACAAACGAAGGTTTAGAAATCCATGTAGGAGATCAATTCAGGATGGGAGATTTTTTAGGAGCAGCTCAATAGACCGAGGCATATCAAAAGTTCCTAGGGACAACCCCCAAGGATAGGTCCAAAATGAAGTGAACAAACAACACACGAGCAGATGTAATCTGGGCAGGAACACAAGTAACAAATTCCAACCTAACTGCTTTGTACATGTAACACTAGCTATCAAAGGACTCCATCATATCTGGCAACAGTGAATACAACAGCTATCAAGCTGCTCACACTAGCAGATAACTGAACAACTTAGCATGAATTGAGGCACACTGGATTTAAAGAAGCTCTTTCTAAACCCGGGATTATCATTATTTAGGACTCTGTTATGCATTATTTCCACTTTAGATCCAAATCAAAGACCTCATGTATATAGTTTTGACAAGAAGAAGATCCATTCGTGTACTTCCATTTAATCAAGAAATATGGTTTCACACAATGACAGGAATGGAGAGAGAGAGAGAGAGAGAGAGAGAGAGACATAAATGGGCTCAGGTTTTCATCACTGCCCATATTTCTATGAAGCTCAGATTCACAAACACCTACCCAGATTCACAAACACCTACCCAGATTCACAAACAGATGCCAGAGCCCAGATTCACAAACAGAGGCCACAACCCAGATTCACAAACAGAGCCCAGAAACACAAATAGAGCGCAGATACACAAACACAAACAGAGCTTAGATACACAAACAGAGCCGAGATACACTAACGTATCCCATGATTGGGCTCAGGCAAGCATCACTGCCCAAAAATATATACCAGAGACAGAAAAAATCTGTTCTGCTAACAGGTGCAACAACTAAATAGCAACATCAACACAGTATAAAACAGCAGCAACTTCTCATCATTGCCCAAAATCTACCTACCAGCAGCAACACAGTATAAAACAGGGGCAGAAATTGCAGCACAATTCCCAGAACATAAATAATCATCGTTGCCACTAAGTTAGGCTCGAATCATCATTGCCCTAGTACATAAATATTCATCATTGCCCTAAGTTGGCTCAGAAAGTCACAAGTAATGGGCTCAATTCTCAAATCATTATTGCCCCTAAGTTGCACAGTCACACAAAACACCACTACACCACCAGTCATCATCATAGCCCATAAAGAATAGCAAAATGCAAGTATGCAACTTTATGTTGCCATTAAGGCCTTCATAAGTTGCACACTTGCACTTGCACACGAAAAACTTTACACACACCACTTGGTTACAGTTTTCTGGGCATTTGGTTATATAGCAAGAGTAAAATAGCACCTGGAATGCAACATTAAGTTGCTGCAGTATTAGCATCCTCAAAATCTTTTGAGAAGTCAGCTATAAACAATCCCTAAGGACTATCTATATCAGAGTTCTCATAATAATCTTTGAACTCATCTTTAGCCTCGCACTTCTTAATTCCAAGACGTGCGTCCTCCCAATCTTATTAAATATACCATGTTTCGGAGCTCAAATCCTGTCACTTTGAAAGTTGTACCGTACATACTAATCAAAGTATTGAACATTCTTTTCTCATAATTTCAGCATCTAAGAATGCATCTACCAATGTATTTTCAGCATGTAAGAATGCATCTACAATTAAAACACAGTTTCAGCATCTACAAATGTAGTTTCAGCATCTAATAATCCAATTTCAGCTCTAAAAACACATTTCTTGCAGCTATAATAAACACAACAGTAAACACAGAAACACAGAATCACAAACACAAACAGAGTAAACACAGATTCACAAACAGAGTACACACAGAATCACAAACAGAGTACACACAGAATCACAAACAGAGTAACCAACAGAATCAGAAACAGATTAAACACAAACTAAACACACACACACACACACACACACACACACACACACACACACACACACACACACACACACACAGATACTGTTTGTGGTGGCAGAGGCAGTGGTGGCCGTTGGGGCAGTGGTGGCTAGGGTTAGGGTTTCACGATGCCTTGTGTCTACTTCCCGTGCTCCTTTTGGCCCGTTTCCTACAAAATGAACACAAACACCAAAAACAAAAGACAACACCACATCAAGTGGAAAATGAAATAAATCGCGCCTCGACTGCGCTAATTCGCCCTACTTAGGCGCTTATATCTTGAGATATTGCGCGCCTATCAGTAATCCATCCCAAAGATTAATAATATTATCTTTTGCCTTTCAAAAAAAAGTATGCTGAAAAAAATCCTGACTATGACAAACAGAAAAAGAGGTTTTTCTCTTTTTTTCTAAAAAGGAAAATTTTAAAGTGATTATGAAAGTGTTATTATTTTTTTTTTTATCGGCAAAAATGTTTTATTAGTGAAAACATGATCACAAGGGTATATCAAGTTTGGGGAGAGGGGAGGGGACTCCAACCGAAGTTAAAGAAATAAAAAACACTATCAGACGAGGCCCAAAAACACCTGATGGGAAAAGCCCGAAACACCTAATGGCCTAGCCCAGAAAAGGCATACCCAATACAAAAAATTAAGCCCAAATCTAAAAATGGAAACCCTAGCTCTGCCTACCACCGCCCCAAAAAACCAGATCGCCAGCCGCCACCACCCTTCATTAGTACCACACCACCCTAACAAAACCGACCCACCATTTGTCGTTAGGCATGTACCAATCTCATCCAGCAGTGAAAAACCGTGGGTGAGCGGAGCTGACGACGGAGAGGCTCCATGACAATGACAGCAAGCAAATACAGTTGACCGATGCCGATAAGCCAAAATGGATTCACCCAGCAATGAACCTCAAGGAAGACCGAAGATGCCGGTGAACCGATCAAAACAGCGAAGAGGTAGGAGAGAAAGGAGCCCCCATCGCCACTGACAAGACTGGCAACTGAGGACGACAGCCACGCTGACGTGTCCCTTACGAGCAGCCAGACTCCATGAGTGGCCGCCAAGACGTTGCGAAATCAAATCTTATAAACAGCTTGGAGAAACGGCAACCAATAAGACCAAAACGCCGTCGTAGCCGCCAGCCATCACCACCTCATCAGCCACACCTGCATAAAATAATAATAATTTAAAAAAAAAAAGAAATGAAAGCTGTAGACACCCCGATTTTGACCCGGGATACTTGACCAAGCACTCCCGATGATGAGAAAAACCACCCGTGAATACCTTAGGGTTGAGAGAAAGGCTTGAACTTGTCCTAAACCACCCCTAACCATTCCTAAACAACCTAGACCAACCCAAATGACCAAAATACCCTTCAAAATACCAAAACCAACCACTGAGCTCAAAGGGGTTTGAGCGCTCAAAACCCCCTGTTTGAGCGCTCAAGCTCTGTCCAGTCTGTCGGTGGCAGAGCATCTAATGATGAGATTTCAACTGATTGACAGGCACCCAGCCATTTTTCTGTTGCTCGCATGCAACTGATAGACCTCAGGGTAGGCCTATATTACTACCTTAGGCCCTCCACTTCAAATCAACACACTTCACCCCTCATTTCACCCTATAAAAGGACCCCTTCACACCATTTAGAGAGGTTGGACACACTCTCATCTTCTGAGCTATCACTCACTCACTCTTAAACCACATTTCCAGAAACTTTCAATCCATTCCATCCATCATTTCAAGCTTAACCCCCCTTCATCCATCAAACCCACCCTTGATCATCAAACCCTCTCACTAGAATACATCATCATTTACTCAAAATCAACTCAAGCCACTATACACCTATCATATTCTGTCCAAAACAACCCACATTGTCCTTGCAAACACATCTACAATCCAATCATCCATTAAAACCATAAGTTCAAGCTCAAATCAAAGCCAAAAGGTAGAAATCCATGTGAAAGTTACGGGTTGGCACTCCTGAGGGAGACCAGTGGGTTCATGGAGGTCCTCTATACCTCTTATGGACTCACAAGGTCTTAAATATGCAAGAAACCAGTCTTTGAAAACCCCAGCTTCAAATAGCTTGAGCGCTCAATGCTAAGACCATGAGCGCTCAAGCCGTTTGAGCACTCTTTGTGTTTCTGTGACTTCTGATCAAATTTTATCTTGATGATACCATCCTTGTGGATGTTTGTTGGTTTAATAATCCTCAAGTCGGTTTATTTTGTTTTTGATCATTGATCAATAAACTCAAAAGCCATAAAAAGGATGTTTCATCATCATCAAGTCATGGATGATCCTATCTCATGAAGAAAACAATGTATCTCATTCTTTTAACTATGATCAGAAAGTTTTAAGTCCATACCAACATCAAAGAATGATCAGAAATCACAGAAGCTCACAATCTTTGAATGGGGCTTGAGCGCTCAAGGCCATCACTATGAGCGCTCAAACCTTGCTCAGTTTTGGAGTCTGAATCTTGTCTACTTTAGTTCTCTATTCTGTCTTCAGTTTATAAAGTGTGTGTTGAGGTGTGTGTTGATGTTTGGCTAAGCCAACCTAATCTCAAAGTGTGTGTGTGTTGATGTTTGGCTAGGCCAACCTGATCTCTCCCTTCCTTCATTCTAATCATGCTTATGTGTGAACCGATGCTTGCTCTCCACTCATGTGAACACCTCAAGTTTATTTTATTCATGTTGGCGAAATTTCAGTACATTATGCATCATCATATATCATGTTGAACTAGTCTGTGGTCCATATGAGGATTGAATGCTGCAGGAACACTCAAATCCAGAAGATGGCTTGAGCGCTCAATGCATCCCTTTGAGCGCTCAAACTGTCTTTTGGTTCAATCAAAATCCCTTCTCATTTCAACCTATTTTTGGCATTTTGAGTGTTCTGCAAAGTTCCAAAACATTGAGTCTTCATTCTTTCTATACTGTTTGCCTCATCTTGGTCCACGAACTAGTTTTAAACCCATGGGTATGTGATTATATCATTTTGTTTAATGATTCAAATGCTGTTTTTGAATAAACAATGGTGATCAGAACATGTTTTCATCAAATCAAAATCATTAGGAGCATCAGAAGCATGTTTGAGTTGAGGAGGGGATGAGCGTTCAAGCCCTCTCTTTGAGCGCTCAAGCTCCCGTCAAGGGATCAGATTGGTTCAGCCTGTTTTGTGTATCGTTCATGTTGTTTCCAGTTTGCAGTATCTGTTTAGTGTATGCTGATGTCATTCTCCTGTTGTTCATTATCGCTTGTAGCTCATGATCATTCATCATCATCAACACTCATGTAGATCACAATACACATGCATACACCTAAGTTTCATTGTTGTGCTTATCATTGTTATATGGCTCCCATTCCCCATTTCCCGTTCTTGTTCAAAGTTGAGTTGCACACATCTCTTGTATAATCCCACAAAAGCCAAGTAGAGACCGGTCTTCGAACCGGGCGAGGGGGGTGCCGTAAAACCCTTTCCCTCTCGTAACTAAGCTCCCGAACCTAAGATAGTATGGTGATGACGGGCCAGTAATCCTTATCCATTGAATGAGGCGCGAGTCAATCGAGTTCGGTTCCTCGGGGACAATCCGCTAAAACCCGGGTGGCGACTCCGAATCGATCCTCCGGAGGTGCGTCCACAAAAGCCAAACAAGAAGAAGAAAATAGGACATCAGAAAAGGACGAGAGAGACAGAGAGAGAGAGAGAGAGAGAGAGAGAGAGAGAGAGAAAGATGAGGAGGAGGATCACCCACCCATCCCACCACCACTAAGAGGTTTAAACCCTAAGGCCTCGTTTGATTTCGTGGACTAAAATTGGCTAGATTGATAGTCCTGGGACTAGTAATCCTGGACTATTTGTCTTGGGATAATTTAGTCCTGAATCTCATACAATCTCATGTTTGATTCTTGCAGGATTAACATCGGGATATTCCATGTTTTTGGCTAATCGCATGTTTGGTTCCCAAACTAAATTTCAGAATTAACATAAGGATTATCTCTCTCTCTCTCTCTCCCCCCCATCTCTCAAACCAATTGAAATTCTTTCTCATTTTCGACTTCTGTTACAAATTTACAAATAAAATAACTAAATTTATCTACTTCAATCAAGCATCCCCATCTGGAAATTAGCAAACCAGAGATATCTTGTTCATAAACCCAGTCTTAAATTCCTGAATAACCCCAATCAAGCATCTCGTTCTGTTACATTTTGTTCAATAAGGACGAGATCTTGTTCATAAACCCAGTTTTGTTCATAAACGAAATCGATATGGGTTTGTTCATAAACGAAATCTGGGTTTGTTCAACAAAATGAAATCTGGGTTTGTTCATAGACGAAATCGATCTGGGTTTGTTCATAAACGAAAATGAGAGAGAGAGTGCAAGAACGAGAGAAAACAACAGAGAGAACAAGAGAGAAAGAGAGACGATGAAGTACCAGGAAGAACTCTGGCCGATGAGGACAAGAGAGAAAGAGAGACGATGAACTCTGGCCGACGAGGACTCGAGAAGAGGAAGAAATCGATCTGGCAACGCCGCAACGGAATGAATAACCAGGAAGAAGACGATGTTTTTGGAGGGAAAATCATTTCGATGGCAATTTGTGATATATGGCCGACAAAGACGCGAGAAGTTTTATCCGGGATAATTAGCCCCCCCCGGGATTGCACAATACCCCCCATACAAGGATAATTTTTGTCCTGAGACTAGTAATCCCAAGCGCTTTTGCGGGAACCAAACAAGGGATTAAGTGGGCCCAATACTCGAATCAAACGAGGCCTAAGGGGAAGGGGGAGAGGAAGAAGATGCATGTAGTGGCGGCTAGGGTAAGGTTTTAGAGAGAGAAAGAAGAGAGAAGGTAGAGCGTTTATTTTCTGACTATGAAAATGTTATCACACTTCTTTCTATCTTTTTTCGTATCGGGAAGTGTTGTTCACATGTGGCAAAATTTAGGGGTGAGTTAAACCCAACCCAACTCGTCCCGTCAACCAAATTCGACCCGACATGTTTT